>OZ026615.1:236530-484030 GCA_964020975.1 Hermodice carunculata | reverse complement strand
CTGAGTGCCACTAGGCGCCACCGAATGCCGCTGGCTGCTGCCAAATGGTTTTACTAGTGATGCTACAACAAAATGGCAAAACGGTACAACTTTACAGCCACCCATGGAATAATGCTACTTTCTTTAATTTTGCAAAAAGCAGGAGACATTTCATAAAAAGCTAGAGGGTGGGAGACTTTGTAAAAAAGTAGGAGATTTCCTGCTGAGGCGGGAGACTTGGATGCTCTCAACCACTTGGACAAATGCTCTGAAATTGCTTGGTGAAACTTCTAGAGTTCCAAAGATCTAATATTTGTTGAAGTGGTTCTGTGATCTTTTTTTTTTCACTTTTTCATGATATTATTTTTACCACTTTTTTTACTTTTTTGAACCATTACTCGTATGGTGATGATGAAACTTGGTGAAAATGTACCTTGTGGAGGGATCAAGCAGCGAGAGAAGAAATTAATCTCAAGCAAAATTAACTGCTGGGAAAAGTCAATTATCTGAATTCAATACATTACATTACCACCAATATGTATATATATATATATATATATATATATATATATGGCAGAAGGCCAAAGAAAATGGCTTTTAATTTTTACAGTGAGAAGGAAAAAATCTGAAGTTACTTTATCTTTTTTTATTTTTAAACTTTTTTTTTTTTTTTTTTTGCTCAGTGGGTAGTGGCTGTTACCTGCACCATCTCTGGGACAGCATATCCTGCTATCTGTTTCTTCACTAAGTCCTTCAGTTCCCTGATGATCTGCTCAGGGTCCTCTGTCACAGTTTCTTTCAGCGTCACATAGGCGTATACACCTGCAACATTTAACAACAAAAGGTAGCCCACACATTCCTTGCATAATAGTTATAAGTATAATAGAAACTAAAATGCATAATATAAGAGATAAATTTAATCAACCCAACATTTTGCTGTTGCCCAATTAAAACAAGTTGTCACTGCCATCTCTAAACCCATGATTTAAATACTTGGTGCATTTAATATGCATTATTAGCTAACATACACTTGTGTCAATTATCTAAATTACCGTGCCTGAAATGAAAATGATGGTCACTGACTCTGAGTCAACTTTAAGCCACTGGCTGGAACAAAGACAGAACTACCTGGAACAAAAGAACAAAAAGTAAAACCTGATGACAAGAGTGACCCAATGCTGGGCTTGCTGGCCATCTGAAAAGTAGAATTAAAGGAACTAAAAGTAACTTGCTTTCAGAATCAGAGTTCTCCAGAGATGTGAATTTGTCCGGTGCAAAAATCATACATGTACATACTGATCTTACAATGAGTATTATTTAACAAAGGAGTTATACCTGTACATACTGATCTTACAATGAGTATTAATTAACAAAGGAGGATAATTAGGAAACTGACACAATACCATAGCATGTCACCCATCCAAGATTTATCCACAGTACAGGCCTTGGCTTGCCTAACTGTGTACCTGTCAGTTTAAAATCCAATTGTTTGCATAAAAGCATAGATTCCACAATAATACAGGGCTTAAGGATCTTTGCTTATTAATTACATTCAGAGGATAAATAGGAAACCAAAATATGCCAGACCATATATACCATGCAAGGTCTATCTGTTGTGACCATTACAGATGGCTATCTGCAGCACTTTTTGATGAACAGCCTGAAAAATGTCTAATGGTGAATGTTCCAAATTAACTAGCAAACAAGAATAATTTATAAGTCACACAGAACTAGTAAAAGACCACAACTCAGTATGATCTGTCTGGTAAAACAACTTCAGAAGGCCACTTGGTAGGTATAATATTTTTCAGGAAATAACTCACACAAAATTTTCCATGCAGACAGCAGACCAGACAGTCCTCAATTACATAATTATCCCTTGCCCCTGCTGGGAGCTATGCCTGTTCCGGTACAAAATATACTTTTCCCACAGATAGCATTATAGTCAGAGTATGTACTCACTAAAATTCACCACATGCTAAAAAGTTCACGCATGTGCAAAATTGAACCTGGTATCAGAACAGAGTGCTTGATAAGCCAAATAACATACCTTCTCCCTTGATAGGGTGTGGATATCCCACCACAGCTGTCTCAGCCACTGCCGGGTGTTCATCCTACAAACATGAAAGACCCTCAGCCTCACACCGCTTTGTATCCAAACCTTATTTCTTACTCCCCTTCGAGACATTGGAATGTTATGTATCTGCTATCTTCCAATAGATTTCTTCCTGATAATTCCAGGATTCAGCAATATTATTTATACAAATAGTGTGGCCTTGCTTTCTTGACAGACCCTGCCACATACTTGATTAACTTTCCTCACAACTGGGATAGAAAAAAGCAGCTATCAAGATAGAAAAAAAAACATGAAGACTTTTTGGGGCCAGGATGACTCTCTCTCTCTCTCTCTCTCTCTCTCTCTCTCTCTCTCTCTCTCTCTCTCTCTCTCTCTCTCTCTCTCTCTCTCTCTCTCTCTCTCTCTCTCTCTCTCTCTCTCTCTCTCTCTCTCTCTCTCTCTCTCTCTCTCTCTCTCTCTCTCTCTCTCTCTCTCTCTCTCTCTCTCTCTCTCTCTCTCTCTCTCTCTCTCTCTCTCTCTCTCTCTCTCTCTCTCTCTCTCTCTCATAGTTTGGAAATCTACAAACCAGGCAAAAATTTACCTTGGACTTTCAGAGAGGTAAAATTAACCCTTTCCTGGGTCACAACAAGGCTGACTTAATAGCTTTCCTTGGTGTGGATTGGGCACACTGTGCCCAACATATGCCAAGGAAAACTTTGGAGCTGGGGTGGGGTATGCTGTCAGGAGAGGCCTACAGTTCCCAGCAAAAATGTTTTCTATTGACATGAAATTCCACTAAAATGTTAAAGTCCATGAAAATTTACATATGCCCAATTTGGGGCAATTTGAGTGAGAAATGGTGAACTCTAATTTCAATGACATTAAACCAAAGAGCAATACTGTTAATTCTAGTACATGTATCATCTCCATACGTTTTAGAGCCCCACATGAACCATTTTATTTCTTCGAAAAGAGAAAATATGGTCTGTGTGCCTGTGGTTTATATGTTAAGCCATATTACACAAAACAAAAACAAAAACACACAAACAAAAACAAACAAACACATAAAAAATCCTGGTTTATTGTCAGTTGTTTAAAAAAAAAAAGTGATGAGAGAGGTACGTTTTTTTTACAAATGACTTCTTGAAGCCATTCACAAGTCATCTTTCTCCATACATGTTACTTTTTGCATTCAGACTGTATTGCTAACTATTCATGGGTCTTGCCTTTGTGTACCCACATGACTCTATTAAATTTCTTAGTAATACTTATTTAAAAAATTTTCTCAATTTTAGAGGTCTACTGACCACTGCTGACTAACAATGTATTGCCTGGCTATTTCAAAATGACCCTCGAGTTCATCCTGTTTGTGTGTCTACCACACCCCTTAATTAGTACCAAAAACAAAAACAAGAAACGAACACACTGATGCACAGAAAAAATAGATGCAGGCATTGATGATAAACTGTGATATTTTCCTGTGGGTTAATTTAGACCTTATCATTCACATATAGAGCACAAAACTACCTTCCTTTGCCATTTTGGTTCCAAACATACTGGAGTCTACCATCACCAATTTGTTTCAATTTGTGCACGAGTCAGTCCTCAAAAATTTGTTTCCAAAGCTGGGTCTGCCCAAACCAGCTTTTTTTTTTTTTCAAAAACGCATCTGAGAAAATTACTATATATATATGTGATATATCAGGCCCACTGTGAATTCACCAGCTCACTGACAGGTATGACTTACCATGGCATCCTCTATCTCGGCAGTTCCCAGTCTGTGCCCGCTGATATTGATGACATCATCCATCCGACCGGTTATCTGGTAGTGTCCGTCTGCGTGTCTGTGTGCTCCATCCCCCGTGAAGTAAAAGCCTGGAGCATAAACAATGATATCTGACAAATCTCCCATTAACCTTCTTCTCCTGGTAGAACCTCAGTCAGTTCTCATCATGATAAAGTTGTACGCCTCTCAATTATTATATACTAATCCTGCATTCAATTTCCTTGTAAATGTATGGATCAAAACAAACCACAGAGTACTGATAGTCTTCCTACAGTATGCTTGTAAATATTCCTGAAGGGCAAAGTATTCCCCATCTTTTCTCTGTGCACGTCCATTCATGCCCATTTGGCATGGGAATTATTTTCTATATACATGGAGGTCTATTAAATCCAATTCAGCAGCCAATTTGGAAAATAAACAGGAAAATTCTGTTCCGGGGTCAAACTGGGAAATGTACTGGCTCAGGAATATGATCAAACAGTGGTCCATTCTGCTGGAGCACTACAAAGAGAAACCACCTGTCTTGAAAGACCACCTTATCAGGATACCTTGTTTGGTACTTTTCATCTTATTTACAACTCCAACAAAAAAAAACAAAAAAACACCTGTCTTTACAGACCAGAATTTGGTTGTCCCTAACAGGTTTCACTGTATGCCCCACCTGAAGTAAGAAAACACTCCTACAAGTTAATGTAAACTGTTAGGCACCATGAATTTTACACTTTGATCAAACGGCATAAACTTTTGCTTTCTCAGAAATCTCATTAACTGCATGACTTGTATCACTGTCTGTGAATGAACTAGACATCCTGTACAAATGTACATCTCTCACATCAGACAACTTTTAAGGTGGTTGGCATCAATAGGTTTGCAAGTTTTTACTGAACCAGAATCTACAACGATTGCAGGACAAAACCTCAGACAGCCTATCAGCGGCAGCTACCCATCACTTTGCGATTAATACAGTAGTCCCTCTTTTGAAAGGACCCCCTTTTGGGAAATGTGCCCATTTCACTGTGCAAAGACACCTTCTGATGATAATTTACCTCTTTTGAGAGACCACCTGCACAACGTGACTAGTGACCACCCAAAATATCCCAAAAGATTACTTATTCATCCAGAAATAACGCGTTTCAGACACGTAAACCCCACTTGTTTGGTACAAGATTGGTGAAATGATTTGTCAAAAGGAGTCAAGGTAACACATGACTGAAAGATGGAATGGGGTCAAATAAGTGAACATCCATCATGTTTGACTCTAAATTATGGATGGGAATTCAAAGTAATGGTTAGTTGTTGGGCAGGTGGTGAACGAGTTGAACCTTCTTTGGAAGACCACTTGCTTGATGTGGCCACTTCCTGGATGGCACTAGGGGTGATCTCTCAAAGGAGGGACTACTGTATTTGAAAACTCAGCTCGATAAATGCTGGGCTCTTTTCCCCTTTCAACAACATACCTGGATAGGGCATGAAGTAGGTCTCCAGGAATCGTCTATGTTCGCCCCAGATGGTGCGTGCCATGCCCGGCCAGGGGTGGCGAATACACAGGCCCCCTGACACATCATTACCCTCCAGCACCTCACCCTGTGGGGCAGACAGCCACTCTCTCAGTCTCAGTGCTAATCACAACAAAAGTCGTGTTTACCTCGAGTAAAATGTTGATTCAAGGTGTTCATTTCTCACAGACAGATATTTTATTCAAGTACCAGTATGTTAACATTTCAAGAGTGAAAAGGACTGGCCAGGTCAACAGCTACATGTATCCGGGTCAACAGTTATCTAGGTCAACATTTATCTAGGTCACCAGTTATTTGGGTCAACAGTAATCGGGGTCAACAGTTATCCAGGTCAACAGCTATCCTGAAAGAATTCACACTCAATGTCCAAAATACTGATCAAGTGCTTATTTTACATATTCCATACCCAATGACTGGGTCTCCACACAAAGATTGGCACTTTTGCATTTTTGTATGTATTTAATTGTTACAAAGTACGGCATCCTATGGCAAAAATTAGCAGCCAAAGGGAACTTATTTTTGCATGTCATAACCTCAAACCCAATATGCAATCAAGTGACATGACATGATCCCTGCATGATGGCAAGACTTGAAATCATAATATAGACCTGTTTATAACTGCTGTAAAATACCTAAATGATATGTAGCATATTTACGCTTGTGACCTTTTTTATTTTTGGGTTTCAATGTGATCAAGAAATATTTGTACCTCTGGAATTACAGACTTCTGATCTTCCTTTTAATATTTTGATGCTATACTGTAACAAAGATTAACTCATTCCATACCAGTCCCTGATTTTTCTGTACATATACCTAAATTTAAGATGACAATTGCATATTTAAATTCTTCATGAAAAGAGCTTTCATTCAAGTACCAACATGTCTATAGTCTTAAGTCAGTGGTTCTGGCACTGCCTGGCAAGTCATGCTGCAGCTGCCACAAGGGCAGCTGCAGCATGACTTGCCAGGCAGTGCCAGAACCACTGATCAAGGCCTGTCACCATAGTATGGAATGAGTTAAAGGCAAATGATGGAGTCTTACTGCTATAATAATATATTAGTGGTTTCATCAACTTGGTTTTTTCCCGCAAGTAGCTTAATCTTATGGTATCTTAATAATTGGGCTTTTTAAGTAGTTTCTTGGCTTTAGTTGGGTGCTAAGCTGTTGATATGGGACAGGTTCTGTTGATAGGTCTCATCTACAATCCTCATTCAAATTGTTTAAGTTCTCATTACAGCTAAAATAATTAGGTCAAAAACCTTGAAGCAAATGAGATGTGACCGCCAGCCAGTTTTGGCCAGTTTAAAGCTAAGGTAAACCTGAGAAGAATTTATACAGATAAGTCTTGCCTAGTGCCAGAGAGTGAAGTTAACCCGCGAAGTTAACCCATTCAATTTATTCCAACCGGTTTTGCTAACAATGTAGCTCATCAGGGACTGTGGAGAACACCCGTTGCTGCTGGTTCAAATATCAGGGAGAAACACAATTACGTTGCTAACGTATTGCATCATCTAAACTCGCGAAAATCATTGTTCTGTGTGAGACATGTTGTAATGGTTGTTCTTCACAGACATGTTCCCCATAAAACAGCTCTGATAAAAGTACATTGACCCTACCCCAGTGAGGACCGGTGTGTACCAGGATGACCTCAGTCATCACCGTTCAACTGAATGAACTGGGTATCAGTATTGATAGGCTGTAAAATAACTTTTAACAGTGCATGAACTTGTGAAAAAAGAATTTTCTCACAAGTGAAAATATTGTTGACGGATAGAGAGCTTTATTACTTAAAATTTTTTTAGTATAATATGGAGCTGGTAAGCTCATCTGCCTATAATATTGAGGCCGAGTGGTTCAGTTGTACACAGCTGGTGTATCCACAATTTTTTTCTGGCAAGTCTCAAATTCTTTGTCTTGCCTAGAGAGGGAGGTATGCAGATATATTAAAAAAGGCTCAGAACAAACTTGATTGATCATGAAGCCCACTGAGGACAGGAATATTACAATGTAAACATAACGCAAATCACAGCAGTGGAGCTGGAGTTATAATCAACTAAGGTACAATGTTTTTACATTTTTGCCTGAACACTGTGGTCAGCCATCTTGGCCATGTGTCAATCCCATAATGCAACATTGATGACATAGCGTCCTCACATATCATCAATATTTCAGCTAATTACCATAATGTCAAATGTTCATTGCTGTTTAAATTTACTGACTCTATGTGGTACGTCTTCCGTCTTTACTCTTACAAGAGTGCTGTGTCCTTATTTTAAAAAAACATGGTTCACACAGGTTTACTTGTCAAAATTTCAATATCAGCCTCAAGAGGGCGCCATGTCATCGCTGCTACAAAGATGGAAGCCAGCCTGCAGGCCACAACTTTTCACAATATTTGTGAGATACACAAAACTACTGGAACTTTTATTCTGCTGATCTGATCTGCAGAATCTTTATATAAAAATGTTCCCATGGTTCCCATGAGAACATCTAAGTTGGGTTTACTTTGGGTTTGGCAGGGAGAGGATTCTACTCGTTAGTTTTGAACGGCAGTGGCCGTCTACTACCTGTACACACCTTGTCGTCCACGATCACAGGGTCTATGCCCAGGAAAGGCCGCATCGGCATGCCAGGCTTGATCACTGCATCTGGTTCAGATGGCCGGGGAGAAATACAGATTCCACCAGTCTCTGTCAAAACACATCAACACAGCTTTAGACCGCAGCACTGGAGTCAGTCTTGAAGTACCCCTCTGTGGAAGAGTATCTGTTACAACAGATCAGCCTGTCAGCTTGTTGTAGCATGTCACAGCAGACAAGCCTGTCAGCTTATAGCATGTCACAACAGACCAGCCTGTCAGCTTGTTATATAACCTCATCATTTAAGCAGGCGCTACATTTAGTTACCATTGGCACGAACAATGTACCACACTTCATACCTGGCTTGATGGGTGTTGCCTACTCAACAGATCCTAGTTGCCTGCATTCACTGTTCAACAAAGCTTGTAAGAAGGAACTTTAATTAACTGTTTAGGGGCCAAGATGTCAAAAAGGAGAGACATAAACGTGTTTTGACAGGATCATGTATTCTGAGAAATATATTATTTTCTCATGTACTTGTACACAACCCTTGCAGGTACACCTCAATATGGACAAGAGGCACTTTATAAATGTACTGTATTTGCATGGTAATTACTAAAGGTGCTCTGGTGTAGCCTTTAGCATAGGTGGATCATGTGATCAGTTCCAACAATTTAACTGTGAGTCTTTGTCAACTTTTCCATTATTTGTTAATGTCATATGTAAAAATATATAAAAGTGACATAAACATTCAAAATTTGTAGATGTTTTCTCAAGATCAGTCCATAAATTAAAAACACAACCTAAACTCATTTCTGCATGGGCTGATGTGTAAGTAAATGCATCAATTTTACTATTTGTATAGACTGTACACTGAAACCTATGATAATAGAATGCTTCCTAGAAATATAGGGTTTCAATGAGTCTTCGTAGTGTGTAACTTCTATTTGAAAATTTTGAAAAGAAAAGGCCCAGGGGCCCAGTGCTCTGCAGACTTGTAATGGATTACATTAATACACAGAATTCAAAACAAAACAAGAATAGGCTGGATGAAGTGATGTTTTTATTGTTTGATTGGGAGATCCAAAATTCCCAGCAAACTGTAAATGGTGCCACTAGTATCATAAGCAATCAAGATGCTGACCTCCTCCACAATTTCATTAAGACGGAATGATGGCCAGACGGACCTATGCGATTTCCTGTGCTCAGCGACCTTCAATTTGGTCAGCAGAGCAAACAAGGTGTTTGGTCATTGGAGCTGTTCTGTTGTGTAGGTTTTATTGAATACATTAAAAATTAATAACATCTTCTGGTAAGGCTTTGACATTTTGTGCACAAATTGAGTAACATGTCCCACTAATATGAATTCCCATTATTAGTATACCTGTCTGCCACCAGGTGTCTACCACTGGACATCTCTCTTCACCAACAACTCCTCTGTACCACTCAAAGGCTTCATGGTTGAGCGGTTCTCCAACTGCAAACAAGAACACAGAATATAATCTCATTTTTCAAAAGTATGTACAGTTACAGTGAAAACTCATCATAATGACACCATTTGTCCCCTTAGAAATGTGTCAGATAACTGAATATGTCAGATAAATGACATATTCAGTTAATGACATATACTTACACAAGAAAACCTGTCAGCACCTTATCGCATCAAAGAACAAAGAAAATAAACTTTTGCCATTCAAAAGTTGTGTCATTAAAGTGAATATGTTGGATACTTGTGTGTTGTTATGATAAGGTTTCACTGTATAATGATAATTTTGTGCATGGCTGCAAATTATAGGATAACTGACAACCAACTTGAATGACTTGAATTATATTAACTAAAATGAAACTACACTGTTTCTGTGTCTGGTGTACAAATGTATGCTGTTAAAGATCTTTTCACTTTCAATTCACAGAAGTTTATTTTTCATTTGAGAATCACCATATTTTAATCCTGTCTCTTTACTCACCACATCCCAGAGTTTTGAGCGACGATCTGTTATGTTTGGTCACGTGGAAGTCTCCTGACTTGAGAAGTAGGCGTAGTGCAGTGGGGGCCAGGTAGAGCTGGTTTATCTTCAGTCTCTCTACCATCTCCCAGTACCGACCTGCAAGCACAAAATATAAGCTCATGCTCTGATTTGTATGCACAAAGCACAACATATAAACTTGTGCTCTGACCTGTAAGCACAATTTATAAACTTGTGCACTGACCTGTCAGCACAATATATAAATTTGTGCTCTGACCTGTCAGCACAATTTAGAAACTTGTGCACTGACCTGTAAGCACAATTTATAAACTTGTGCACTGACCTGTCAGCACAATATATAAATTTGTGCTCTGACCTGTCAGCACAATTTATAAACTTGTGCACTGACCTGTCAGCACAATATATAAACATGTGCACTGACCTGTCTGGGCAATTTACAAAGTTCTGCTTGATCTGTAAGCACAATTTACACACTTGTGCTCTGACCTGTAAACACACCAGCCCCTATAGCCACCTGTAAGTACCAGACTAACTCATGTACCAACCTCTCACATGCTGGGATTACACTAAGTTTTGCATCAACTTGTAATATAAGTACAACCATTGTAGGCACAATTCATGATCATTTACTTACCACTATGCACATAAACTAATGATTTTGTACTGAAATCTAAGTATATTAACTCATGATCATGTACTCAGCACATAATTTGATAACCATATACTGACTTTTAACCATATTAACTCATGATGCAACCACTAAGTACATAATCTCATGCTAATGCATTGACTTCTAACCAAATTCATGATCAGATACTGATCCCTAAGAGAATCATCTTATGATCCTGTACTGACCTCTAGGCACATCAACTCATGATTGACCCACCGGGCTGGGCAGTCAGTTGAAGGTCCAGCTACACGTAAGCAAGAAAACCTGTAAACACCTTTATATGGCTTTCAGTCAATCTGTCGTGGTACCGTCCAGACTCATGTCTGTACCTCGACTCATGTCTGTACCTCGACTCATGTCTGTACCTCGACTCATGTATCCAACTGTCAGCTCAGCATATCAACTCATAACTGACTGGTAGTTACTAATACATATACTATTTAATGGGTGACCCAGTGAGTGCTAGAGCATTTATCTACCCTAGGACTCTTGTTGAAATCAGTGCAAAATGACACACAATAAAATACCACAAAGTCAACATTATGAAATATGAAATGATTGTAGCAGCTCCCTTAATACACATGGATCATATCACTTTTTTTCTGTAATTATCTTTATTTTTATTTATGCTTTGTGCATAGCTTTAAATTTGGACACATTTTTTTTTTTGGGGGGGGGGACAAAAATGAATATTCATTGACAAACTCAATGAATATTCCAGATCTATGGCCTTAGGCCTGTGAAGATAGAGACAATGGCTGACTGTAGGTGTCCAATCAATGTACATGTATCCACTGCTGCATGTCCTATACATGTATTAACCCAACGTCCTATACATGTATTAACCCACGTCCTATGCATGTATTAACCTCAAGTCCTATTCACTTATCAACCCCATATCCTATTCACGTATTAACCCCATGTCCTATACACATACTAACACCATGTCCTACACATATATTAACCCAACATCCTATACATGTATTAACCCCACGTCCTATACATATATTAACACCAGGTCCTATATTCACTCGTTAACCCATCCTATACACATATTAACCCCATGTCCCATACACGTAATAACACCATGTCCTATACATGTATTAACTGCAGATCCTATACAGGTATTAACCACATGTCCTATGCACGTATTAACCCAATTTCCTACACAGGTATTAACCCCACCTCGTATACATGTATTAACCCCATGTCCTATACATGTATTAACCCCATGTCCTATACATGTGCTAACCCCATGTCGTATACATGTAAACCCAATGTCCTATACATGTGATAACCCCATGTCGTATACATGTAAACCCCATGTCCTATACATGTAAACCCATGTCCCATACATGTATTAACCACATTTCCTATACATGTATTAAGTATCAACCCTTTGTTCAACACATGCATTAACCCTATCTTACTCTGCTGCTCCTTCTGTTCTTGACTGATGACCCTGCAAGTAATCTCCACTTGACCTGTTTGTGTGAAGCATATACATGTGCATGCAGGGTGACTGTCCCGTCTGGGCAAAGCTGACTGAGCCAACATCCTCCATTGACTTCACTCAAGTGTATAAGCTATCATATATTTATCAATGCTGAACAACACAAGCATGACATGTTTTATTGATAACTTACATGTGCATAACAGGGGAGCAATAGTTTGTCAAAACGGAGATTTAACCTACTTCATTTGAGTCCCTTTTAGACCGAATTTTAAACTAGAAGACTGTGACATTCCTGTGCTCAGATGACCTTACATTCACAGACTGTCCCATGACGGTCAAAATAATGTCACAGTCACCTGTCTATACAACATCATCACTGGAGTATAGCACAGTCTTTATTCACACAGTTCTGGAGTCATCACTTTTTACATGAAAGGGGCCAAGATTCACAATTAACAAGATATAAGCCAATATATCCGTTTCAGTTCGCTTTTCAAGTTTACTCAATTTAAAGATTAACAACATCAACAGAAACACCAGAGGTCATTTCCTATTAGTGTTTAATACATGTAGTAAGCCTGGGCCTAGGATCCACCATTACCGAGATACAAGCAAACACGTCAGTTTGACTTTTCAAGGTCACTCAAATTCAAAGCATCTGCAGAATTGTGTACAATGGCAATTTACCAACAGCATTTTGAACATCAGTCTGAGGTTCTCAGGAGTGTCTGACTTTTGTCAATCTCCCTCACTAAGGCTTGGAGATAACTGTGAAAGGCTCATACCACTGTTCAGATGCATAGAGTCTCTGCCTGTATGTAACAAGAGCTACCATTTCCCACTGTTAACCCCACACAATGTACATATACCACCCACCCACCCACCCAAAAAATCCAGTCTCTCTCTATGCTCCATATTCAATTTAGTCATTGTTTATGTCCAAGCCTATACTTAAATTCATCATTTTGATGCAAAAATTTTGAAAATTCAAGGTTTCAATAGCCAAATGATTTTATAAACTGGTAATTTGCTGGAAAGCATCAAGCATGTTTTGCTGCCTTAAATTCCATTTACTTGCCATATGTGGGGTACATATGATCAAAAAGTTTATACTGCCCTTTGAAGGGTATAAACTTTTTGATATGACAAATGACAGTCTGGCCTGTATATCCATGTGCAGGCCAGGTGATAAAATAGCTATTTACCTGGATTTGGGTAGACTGGCGTACTCTCAAACAGTACAGTCGTGGCGCCATTACACAGGGGACCATATACCACGTATGTGTGTCCAGTGATCCAGCCAATATCAGCTACACAGCCAAATATGTCCCCTACATTGTAGTCAAACACCAACTGAAACACAATACATGTATACATTGTGTACATGTACATGCACATTGGAGAGCTATCCCCAGACTTGTCAAACAATAAAGATTGATCTCGAAGTTTTTGTCATTGGCAGATATAGGAGATGCTGACTTGCACTCTGTAAGTAGCATCAATTCTTCTGGACATGCCACCAGAATATATTACTCCTTTCTTCATCTGTTGTCCACGATATCATTATCCTTGACCTTCTATCTGAGGGTATCACCCTAACCTTGACATGACGTTAAAGACATTGCCATCAGCAAATATCAGTGTTTTAACTGGAATAAAATTAATGTAATTTTCCTACTAGGTCAGCCAATGAATAAAACTTTACTTTGTGCTATTTCAGCTTGTAGCTAATTCTGTCAAAGTAAAAGCTTACAAAGAAACAGGTTACAGACGCGGCTTGCAAGGAAAAAATCACTGATATGACCCAATCAAACTGCTTACCACACTGGTCAACTGATTTACAGCAGTCCCTCTTTTAATGGCCCATCTTTTGGGAGACCACCAGCCTTTTGTGAGCATTTTTATTGTGCAAAAGCACCTTCCAGTGATAATAATTATTTACCTCCTTTGGGAGAACCTGAGCAGTGACAAACCCAAAATGATCCAAAAAGATCACATGTACTTCCAGAAATTTCCAATAGGGAAGGGCAGTTTCTTAAGTTTCCAGAAACCTCCACTACACGGCGCGAGTCATTGCTTTCATCCGGGTACTTGCCTGCGGGTGAACATTGGTCTTGGCGGATTTGCAAACACTGTGATAACATTGTACGTATCGGCAATCAAAGTGCATAAAATGTTCCTTTTCACGTAATATCTGCTAATAAATTTTACACACACGAAAGATAAGATTGTACTATAGCAGAACATGAATGCATTTTGTTCGTATGTTGTGTAAAAAAAGTGAAAAATCCATTTGAACCGCGGTGACCGGGAACCGCATTCAGCTTGTTACATTCCTGCGTAGCACCACTCGACTAAGTGAATGGTCGATAGAAATGCAATAATAAAGAATATTCTTAGACAGTTATTAAGATAATGCAATGATCACATATAACAAATTATCGACATAGCACATAATATGGACTGAACAGCATGAAGATTTCGTAAGACTCCTGTTGCAAGGATTTAATGTGACCCGGTTCATCATGGGCGATCATGGAGGATCGAGTAGGATAAAACAACATTGGTCATCGTGTTCTAAGAAGTCCATTGTATTTTATTTGCCGGGTGTGTTGTCATTGTGTCAAAAATAAAGACAAGTAGACAACCTTATCAGAATATGTTATTGTAGATGAATTCCTAAGTTTTACAGTGTTACTGTATGTGTGTGGGTGGGTGTGTGTGTGGGGGGGGGGGTCGGCAGGTAGCATTAAAAGTTAAATTAAAATTGAAATCAAATGTGATTAACTCCACAACAATGTGTATTGGGTTGATTCCTTGATTGCATTACTTTCTACAAAAGGTATTTATTAACGATAACATTATCATGATTATGAGTTACACTTGGTTATTTCATTCGCCAAGAAAAACGCTCAGTTTGCACCATGCGTTAACACATCATAGGGTATGAATACACCATTGCGGCCAATCAGGTGCAGGTTACCGCACTAAATAGTTCTTGGTTGTCTTGTGCTGACACCTTTGGGGGCCATTTACCTGTAATTAACCCATTGTTTCAGCTAGACTATTACATGAGCTTATCAGCCTGTTTGTGTTGTATGGTTTGACAGATATTTTTTCCATGATGAGTTTTATAAACAGAGGGCAAATCACATATTCATATGCAGTGACGTAATGCTGGCAAGCCGTGCTTGGAGCACGTGTTTCCTGGCTATGACAGGTAAACACTGGCATAATTTTTTATTCTATCTATAGACTCGCCTTTTTTATCTTGAATGTTTTCAATGAAAGGTGTCTGCACAACACCAACTGCATACTTTATTTTAAAAAGTTACGCAACAAGGTTATACGCCTTTATGCTAATATGAGAATATACAGTAAATATAATGGTGGTTTCATCCCATAGTATGCGACACTACTCAGGTTGACCCGCTATTGAATACCCGGATGAAAGCTGTCCGCAGCGCCACATGGCAGTCAATGAGAGAACGCAGAGTTATTGCTCTACCATATTTCAGACGAGGCCTGTTTTGTACAAGATTCACCGTCAAATAATGTGTCA
Organism: Hermodice carunculata; assembly: GCA_964020975.1. Classification (NCBI taxonomy): domain Eukaryota; kingdom Metazoa; phylum Annelida; class Polychaeta; order Eunicida; family Amphinomidae; genus Hermodice; species Hermodice carunculata. The sequence goes on along the minus strand of OZ026615.1, from coordinate 468,436 downwards.
AAACCCACTTACACATTCAAAATATGTTTCTATTACTAATACATAAGTAAACACATGACTACAAGATGGAATGGGGTCTAGTAATACAACATCAGTCCTGTTTTAATCTTAATTATGGACGGGTATTCAAAGTAGTAGTTAGTAACAGGGCAGGTGGTGCAAGATTCACCCCCTTCTTTGAGAGACCACCTGCTTTATATGACCACTTCTTGGATGGCATAAGAGCTGGTCTCTCACTGGAGGGACTGCTGTATTGACCACATTACCTGTGTTTGGTTCCCTTGTAAGGTCCCTCCCTTTCTTGTGACTCAGATAATGCTTTTAAACAACTGCCATTTTTTGCATGCTATCTGACACCCACTGCACTGAGGACCACCTGTTTTATGTGGCCCCCTGGTGGCCTGTCCAAGGAGGGACCACCGTATACAGCACTTACGTTGTGCGTCAGGCTGGCATAGACCAGATATCCGGCCTGGGAGTGAGCCAAGCCCTTGGGTTTGCCTGTACTGCCGGAGGTGTACAGCAGGAAGAGTAGGTCTTCACTGTCCATCACTGCTGGCTCACACTCCGTCGACTGCTTGGACATCTCCTGTGCACAAATTAGCAAATACTGTGTATATAGAGACTCTTGTATGGCTGAGAGTGAGTGACTGTTTTTTCTCTCACAAGGGCTCACTGTCTAAGTGGGGGGAATCATGAGTGACCAAAGATCACGAGTGATTTTCCCCACTAACAGCAATCACGGGTGACAAGAAAAATTGAAACTCACTCTCCAGCCATGTAAGATTTTATTTATTCTAAGTTAAATTGTGTTTTCATCACAAAACATGTGCTCTAGGCCTACTTTCAATGCCAACCTGGAGTGCCATGTTTGTTTATGTTCGTTGGAGTTCTTCCACATCACATGGGATGAATAATCAAACATCCCTCACGCACATTTGATTTTGTTCATATGTTAATGCGCTACGTCAGTGATGCAGGCATGTCACAATTTAGTTGTAACAATCTTCAGGTCATGTGATCTACAGTGAGTAACTATTTTTGAATTTCACTGTAGCAAATCATAATTCACCCTCAAACATAGAATAAATAAATGATATATCAATTGTACATGCAGCACACAATGTCTAATTAACCTTCTGGGCCATGAGAGCTGATATATCAGGTTTAAGCCCACAATATGTTACATAATACCAGGGGTCCGTGGCTTGTAAGATATTGATCTCTGTCAAAGTCATGAGGGTTTGAAAAGTATGAAGTATTCTATTAACACCTTCAAAATTGTAGGGGGACATGATGGGTGGGGGGTGGGAGGGGCAAAGGACAGATCATCTCTATATATAACTCTCATTGATTCAACCCTTTGCTTTTAAATTTAGACTGATTTAAGTCCAAGCCAACAGCTGTTCTTAAGTCGTGATTGGCTGGTTATGCATCCCAATGGAGATAGTCCATATTTATGAAAATACTGTGTTTTCAGCCTGCTGTGGCTTCTATGTAAATAAAGTTAGCTAAGTCGGGTTTGCTGCATCACAGAATAGCTTCATTGGTGGTCATATAGGTACACTGTCTACCAGGCCAGGTTCGAACTCTTTACACAGTTCATACACCTGTATAAAGCTGACACTCAGGTGTTGTTTTGTATTTCGATTATCACCAATTAATTTGCTGGGAATTATAAGTCAAAAATCCATCCGTGTTTGGCTGGCATTTTTATCTGTTAAATGCTGTTCACAAAATTTTAAAATACCAAAATGCTGATTTTTAGAATGAAAAATGTTATGAAAAATAGAAGGATTTATAACTGTAGTCTGTTGCCTGCATGTCCCCTAACCGGAGACTCTACAATGACCCGACACTGACCTCTTCCAGTGAGATGTCAAGGCTACTCCTTGGTACATCAGCCCCAGTTCTCTTGGACACAAAGACCCGCTTGACAGAGGAGCACTTGCCCACAGCCTCGTCTACCAGCTGTTTGAGTTCTATAACACGACCACCACGAACCGCTTGGTCAGTAGTGATAACCGTCTCTGCCTCCGCTAAACGTAAATACGTTAAAAAGGAAAATAAAAGTGTTTGTTCTCATATACATACCATATTCCTCCTTGTAAGAGCCTGTGACATTCACAACATTACAATGTATGTGAGCTTTTAATTAACAACTATATTTTGAACAACATACACCACTTCTGAAACAGACCACATAATGTAGAACATTTTATTCTGTTTGTTGATGATTCAAATTTCCAGGAGATAAGGGGTCCTTACACAGCAGGACCCAGGACCCTTATTTGAGAGGAATACAACATGTGCTGATGCATACTTGAACAGATTCATTTGTAAGGTGGGGGGGTGAGAGAGAGAGAGAGAGAGAGAGAGAGAGAGAGAGAGAGAGAGAGAGAGAGAGAGAGAGAGAGAGAGAGAGAGAGAGAGAGAGAGAGAGAGAGAGAGAGAGAGAGAGAGAGAGAGAGAGAGAGAGAGAGAGAGAGAGAGAGAGAGAGAGAGAGAGAGAGAGAGAGAGAGAGAGAGAATTCAGCTTAACATAATCACGAGCTCAAGTATGAAAACAAAAATATCCAAGTTTGCTATGGGCAGTTCATCTTTGTTGATTAGCAGTTTGAACTCATGTATGCATTTATAAGCAATAGATTGACCAACATTATTCACTAAAACATCATTTGTATGTCTTTCAGTATTAAAAATAAACCTTCACCAATGCTATGCCTCTGGTACCATGCTTATGAAACATCCCTGTTTTTCTGTCGTATCTATGTTCAAAAAAAGAAAAAGAAATATGGTAAAGTGACGGTAGAAGTTATGGCACAACAGTAAACATACATGTACACATATATATGTTATAAACTCTGTCAACACACTAACCATCCTGTATCCTTGTTGCCAGGGCTTCGGCACTGAAGCCAGCAAACACCACGCTGTGTACTGCACCAATACGAGCACACGCCAACATGGCAGCCACAGCCACCGGCGACGCTGGCATATACAGCACCACCCTGTCCCCACGCTTTATGTCATGACCCTTGAGGGTGTTTGCCAGGCGGTTCACCAGCTGGTACAGTTGCTTGTATGTCACGTATTCCTGCGTAGCTGGTTCGTCCTTTTCCCAGATGAGTGCAACACGGTCTGGGTCTGCCTCTGCATGCCGATCCACGCAGTTTACTGAGAAGTACAGAAACAATTCATAGGAATAAGATTTAGCTCCCACAATGGTGAAACAAGAGGGCTGTGTGAACAGCCCATGCTCAGCTGACCTAGAGATTCATCACACTTGTGGCTCTGTAAACTTGGGCTAAGGATCAAGGTCGCCCATGTACTGAGCAAGACTGACCTTTATAGAAAAACATTTAAGTCCTAGCACGCCAGTATCGAGTGTACTTGCACAGTGTGTCATTGCTTATTGCCACCAGTTTTAAGTGGACTCCCACTTTTAATGTGGCTGATTAAAGGCCATCTAAAATTCCCAGAGTTATTTACATGCAGGCACGCACATTTTATTGTAGAGAAACGTCAGCTCTTGCCGACGGCTATTTCGATTTTGCGTTAAAAATGAGTATTTTCCTTCTATAAATTTAATTCAATGACAGGGCCGTTGTTTGTGACGATTTGAATGATGTAGCTTTGCAAAATAGCGCTAAAATAGGGTGATTTCATCGTTACGGTTACAATCTTTTTTTCGTTTACCCGCCACGTTCTTCACATTGTCAGAATGCTGAAACCTTGTCTATTTTAAGAACAAGCTCTCCCATTGGCTGAAACAAAAGTATTTTAGGGGAAACCCTGCTAAAGTTGCTTCTATTTCAAACAAATACGTCATTATTTTAGTCGACTACCAAGACAATTCTCTGGAATATTCTAGGTCAGTCAGGGGCCAGAATCGATCACATGGTGTTCACCGTCCAATCAAATGCATCTTTTCTCTACCGATGCTTCGTTCGAGAGTACTTGCAACCTGGTGTTGTGAAGTCTGGCTTGGAAGATGGGAGACATTTGTATGAACACAAGTGACAATTATGGACAATTTAATAATGCAAGAAACAAAATTTAATGCTGTAAATTGGTCAGAATGATGACATACTACCAGTCTATGCGTACCATACAGCAGAGGGTCCAATTCTTTCACGGAAAGAGAGTAAAATACACCAATCACAGGTAAAGATGGCTCGGGTGAAAATATCACTGTTGCATGTTTTGATCATGTTGACAGTTTATCAGTGAACAGAGGTCTTATTTTTAGCTGGTAACCGGCAATTATTGCCGCCTGTAAACGTATTTTTATCTGGCTGTTTTCATCAATTTTTCAAAAACATGAAAAAAAAAACAAGTTTTTAAAATCACCTTGAAAAAAACTTCAAAATAAAAATCTACCAAGTTCTAAGCAGTGACAGACGTTAATTATCACTCAAATCATCGTGTTCTCTGGTGTTTACATGCACATCAATTCAGGTCACCAGCTGGTTACCTCAGTCCAACATTCCATATAACAGTGTGGGTATGACTGTGGTAAGCCAATGCATTCTTTTCTGTATGATGAGTTCCGCGAGGACATAGCATTTAAAAAAAAAAAAAAAAGACAAGACTTCCCCCCCCCCTCCAAATTGCCACTGTCATTTTTAACAAAATCTTGAAAAATCTTGGGTTACTTACATGTAATCTTTATTCTAACTATGCATGTTGTTGTAATGTAATTTGGCTTAAATTCAAAAGGAAAAGCAAATTTGGAAAGTCTAAGAAAAAAATGGAAATTGATTGTTGCTAGTTGCTATGCATGAGTTTATTGTCAGAGCCTCAGAGGTTAAACAAAAATTGAAAATATGTGATGCTTGAAACAAGATTGAAGAATATTAACTTAAAGCTTACAAATATAATTTAATTTGACATCCCCCACTTGGGCTTGTCTTCACCCGGACCCAGAGGACAATTTATTAAAACTTTGCAATGAAAATTCATATTGGGTGGCACCAATCAAAGTTTTTGCCAAATATTATGACTTTTCTTTTCCTTGTTTAATTTTACAATTTGAAATTCAAATTTTACATGATTTATAGATATCTTCAGCCGTATTGTGCTCTGAGTTTTGTCCATCTTTGTTATTGGTCCATGCAGTCTGCCCTGGACTCATCACCAAGTGCACAGACCACAGAAGTGGAGCCAACATAATGTTGAACAAAATTCAAACAACATTGTCAACTGTTGTTAAAATAACATTAAGTTTAACGATAACTGTAACAGTTTTAATTGTCAACAGCCAGTGTGTTCTGTATTGATTTCTAGGATAAAATGTGTCAATTTTCAACAATTTGAACAGCTTTAATCTAGGCCCAAAGAGGACTTAGTCAACAAAAGTGACAGACTTCTTAACTATTTCTGGATTCTTTGCAATACAGCGCAGGCCCGTACATATTCCATTACAGTGGCATGATTAAAATTGTTGAAAGTTAAACCTTTTTGGAACAATACATTCTGCGTGATAAACATTACAGTCTGAGTGTGTGTTTTAATAAATTAGTCAAAACACACAACTTCTACTGCCTGGAATCAACACTGTCACAAGTCACTATAAGCAAGCATACTTGGGATGGTTCAACTTCACCATTTCCTGTAAATTTCACCAAAAAATGCATGTACAACTACTACCATGTTATTTTTTTTTTTTTTTTTTTTGTTCAGAGTTCATCCCTCCATGAGGTTCTGCTTTGGGTAGCATATAGTATGCAACCCATTGGGAAACTGCACACATGTACCCACACTGTGTTTTTACACACAGTCCTAAGCTCCTGTGTTCAGGGCTTTGTGGTAGGATAGTACCACCACCCAGAAGTCTGATTAATCACACTTGCTGACCCCCAGCATTGTTTCTACGGCAGTCTTTATTTTACAGGCCTGCTGGGATTCAAAACTTTTTTTAATCTAATTCACCTGGACAATAACGTCTTGGTAGAACCGAGATTCTGTGTTACGCAATCACGATAACGTGTTTTACGTGGCAACAGAAAGTTACCTCTCAGCATATATATCAGACGTAACGTAGGTTAGCCCACAGTTCCTGATGAGTTGTGAAGCACAACGAAACCGGTCGAACTTCTTCTACTTCTAGCTATTGTGACCCTTGCTCAGTCCTTACAAATACAGTGATACCTGTCTTGAGAGACCCCTCCAATGAGAGACCGCATATCTTTTTAAGACCACTCTCTCAGAACACTGTGCTATCTTGTCCATGTTATTATACCTCTAATGAAAGACCACCTGTTTTGAGAGACCACATTTTGACCTGCCCTAGGGGCGGTCTCTCAAGACAGGGACCACTGTACCACCATGTTATGATGTATATGTACCCTTCCCCCTTCTACCCAGTATATGATGTTAGAACATTACACTGGGGAAAGGGTCAGTACATGGTGGTGTCAAATGCTCAGTCTTGCAGGCAGACATTGATTGGGTTAAAATTTATATTAAAAGTAATGCTAGTAGCCCATAAATTTTGAACTTGCACAAAAATGAAATCCAAAGTTGGTAAAACTTTGGCCAAATTAAAAAATATATATATATTGTTCTGTTGTAATTAATTTTACATGGCAGGTGTTGATCCACCCCTTAGTATTTGAAAGGAGAAATTCAAGGAAAAAAATAACATTAAAGTTTCTTTTACTAGTTAATAGTCTACAATTACAGTTACTGCTAAGGAGTAGTACTGTTTTTGGATGTTTTATAAATAATGTTTAAGAGTCATTTTTTTATGCGCAGTACAAACATTAACAGATAAAACATCCAAAAATGGTGAATACTTTTCCTGTACTTACCACAAAACTCACTTTGAAAATATTGAAACTTTTTCTCTTAAATCAAGTGACTGAGTGCTTAAAATACACCTCAGACAACCAAATTTTCAAAAATGTTCCGGGGGAGGGCCCTCGGACCCCCCCCCCCCCCAGAACATGAAACCCGCTCCCGCACCCTCCCCCCTCTGTATCCGCCTATCATTCAATACTTTACCGGCTATCCCCATTGAAAATAAGAACCCTGAGTGAAGGTGATAAAATGCCTTTATCGACTATTTACTGCAGCAACAAACAAACTCTACCACTATAATTTAATGACAATTATGACACACAACCGGTCTTCAGAAAAAATTATAGAGGAACCATCGTTTGTGACACTAACCAAATAAATTGTGTGGACCGGTACCCATGGAATTGTAGACACACAGGCTTGACAGTTTTGATCAATTCTTGACTCAGATCAATATATTCACTTTGTTAGGGTGTAGGACATGAGTTTTTGTTTAAATTGGCATGGAAACCACATAGAAATGTAGAGAAGGTCTGACACAACAAAAGTCATGTTGATCGTTTTGCATGAATTGCAAAAATACACAAGTTAGGGCACTTTTACGTACGCCAGCATGTTGCATGTTTTGCAACAAAACAAAAAATGCCCAGTGGCTGGCTGTGCCAGATCCCAAAACTGCCCAGAGTGCTAGGAGTTAATAACATGTGCAACATCAAGGTCTCAATTCAAGTAGTTCTCAAGTTATAGTGAAGGATAAAATTTATGTTTGTTGCACTGTGGCCCCAGAAATGAGGTCAAGGTCACTAATGTACTGTCTTAGCATGACCTTCATAGAGAAACATTAACATGTGCAACATCAAGGTCCTAACTCAGAACAGATCTCAAGTTATCAATCAGGTGAACAGTACATTTCATGTCAGTTGTCCTGTCACCTTGGGCATGAGGTCAAGGTCCAAAAATCACTGGAGCATGACCATTTGCACAAATTATATAGACACCTATAAAAGGTACATCCATATCCAGTTTGACACAAATCTGACCAAAATTTTTTAAGTTATGTCCATTACAAGAAATTCTCATGTTAAACCTTTTTAAAAGATTTTTCAAAAGAATCATAAAAAATCCAAAAATCACTGGAGCATGACCATTGGAACAAAACTGGCAGAGAGCCACCCAAGGTATATTGCCACTAAGTTTGAAATCAATCTGACAAACTGTTTCTTCTGACAAGTCAAAAATGTGAATTAGCATTAGAATGCCCACTTACATAGTAATCAATAGGAACGGTGCATTTACCGATAAGTACCTGAATTGAAAAAATCATTTAAAATCAGGAATCCACAGCAGTGCCACCTAGTGAACAAGTTAGTTTGACCCTTCCACAAGGCACATATCCACCAAGTTTCAGCTTAATCTAAGTGATAGTTCCGGAGAAAAAGTTGAAAATAGCAAGACACACAAAAATCAGAAAAAATTAGAAAAAAAGCAGCACCACCTGGTGATCAAATTAAGAACTAGGAGTCCCTAGGAGTATTCCTGAGTCATATCAAAGCAATTGGGTGAGCGGTTTAAGAGAAGAAGATTTTTTAAGATTTGCCCCCCAAAAAGCAAAAACAAAATCACAGAAAAATCCAAAAATCACTGGAACATGATTACTTGAACAAACTTGGTAGAGAGCCACCTAGGGTACATCCCCACCAGGTTTGAAGTAATCTGGCTGACGGTTTTGGAGAAGAAGTTGAAAATGTGAATTGTGGACGGACGGACGGACGAGGGACGACAGACGAAGGACCATCCTATAAGCTCAGCTGACTGACAAGTCAGCTGAGCTCTTTAAGTGAACACTTGTTGCTTCCTAGAAATTTTGAACACAAAAAACTTTTAAAAAAAACAACAAATTTTTCTTTCAGTTTCCTAGAAAATCATAGAAATGTACACAGTTTGTTTCACCCGATGGTGACCAGATAAGCTGGCATTACCTTATTGATTGCCTGCTTGGCTAACCTTGTATCTTATTGTTAATCACTGACAACAAGGGCTGGCATTGAGATATGTCACTGGTTACCTTGCTGGACAATAGCTCTTAATCAATCCTTACTTGCCTGCTTGACTTCTGAGCCTTATATGACATTAAGCGATAGTTGTTCAAGCTCATCTCACACAACAGCTCTAGCTGCCAGCTTGCCGGATGTTATTCTAGCAAGATTTAAGATGACAATTGCATATTCAATTTTTTTCATGAAAGGAGTTTTCATGCAATCCAATTAGCACTGCCTGGCAAGTCATGCTACAGCTTCCTATGCCAGGCAGCTGTTTTCAGTGAAAATCAGTTCATCTATTTGAGAAACTGATGATTGTTTGTTGTGTCAGAAACTTTTATATATGACTTGATTTTTCCTATCACATGTGAGCCTGAAGTCTGAACAAAAGATGCTTGCCTGAGAAACTATGCTGGAATACCAAATTATGACCACCAGAACAATGGTGTACATGTGGTTGGGCATTTAAATTTCATGACAATTACAATTTGACCAAAACATTAAATAGACATCACACATAGAACATGACAAACAGCCAAATGGTTGATTTAAGTACGTATACTTTAAGTTGTTGGGGATATGGCGACATATTATCTACAGATTATGGTGGTCATGTTTCGTTAACGGTATCATCTCAATTGCTTGCACACTGGGTTATCTTCAGCAAATAAAGGAGTCAACAAGCCACTTAGTCAGGTCCTTGAAACATGCTACTTCCATCTTATCTCTACATATATTACAACACCAACCGACATTTATAAACATCCTCTAACCGTCTTTACTGTATGTACTACAGGAACACATTCTTTTTTTTTTTTTCCCGTCACTTTTTACAGTGGCAATCCTAAAGTGAACCCTGTCCCAAACGGCCACAATGGAGATGACCTGATCGTGATCTGTCAAGACAGGTGGTCTTTCATAGTGGTATATAAATAACATGAAAAATAATAGGCAAACAACCTTTAAGGGGCGATCTTTCAATGCAGGTGATCTCTGCAGTCAGAGGGCCCACTCTACTGCCCACATGTCAACCCAGACCAGAGTTGTACATGTTTGGCTATTTTTTGTATAAACATTATGGACATTGCATGTTGTCACTTATTACCCAATGCCTGATTATATGAGTATACCCAAGATTTGGCAAGTCGTACTCATGGTCTACATTCCACAGACCTGAGAAGACTTGGTTCTGCACAACGGTATGGTACTTTGTAGCATATTTCTTGCCAAATTTAGAATGACCCAGCTTGTGGTTATCAAAAAAAGTCAAGCACTGCAGAAAACACGATGATTTTCTCTCATATTGTCAACTACCTTGCAAGCATCACAGAAACACCCTGACTTCTGTACCAGAGCTGCCAGCACAGTTCCGGGTCCCCCGACACTACTTTGCCTGGCCATAGACCTGCTGCAACCTGTGTTATCAAAGTGTACCTGCGCGTTTTGGTCGGCTGTTGCCCAGTGTTTTGAGATGCGTGTTTATTCACAAGACCGTTTCTTCACTGGATCCCCGCCAGGGCTGCTTCATGGCCTGGCTCATTCCACATCCACACCATGACCGGGCCATCATTTAGTTTTTGTAATGTTCATTAGCTATTTTGTTTTATAGCAAATTAACTAAGAAAGGGTCTTAGGCAAGACTCTAAAAGTCTAACTTCCTAGAAATTAAGAGATGCTGCTGTCTTTCCAAGAAATTTCCCCAAATGTGACAAAATTTCCTGAAGTTTATACTAAAAAAAAGTTGTTCTTCATCAAATCTTGATAAAAAAAAAAAGTCTTCAAATTGACACTATATTTCCTGAATTAAGGCAAATATCATGGAAAGTGGCATCTGAGTAGCAGACATTATTCCTGTGGACACTGCAGACTTCTTCCGAACTCTGGATGCAATACACCTCCTCATATTTCAAATCCTGCCACAAAGATTTCAACTCTTTCATGCTCAAGGGACCCTGGTGTCAAATGTCACCTGCCTATAGCTAGATGTCTTATTAAATGAAAACGTGATACGTCAGGATGATGTTCTCGGTCAATAGCTGTTCTGGGTCCAGTCCAACCAGCACTGAGGCAAACTGTTGACTCAGATGTTATAACCAAGACAGGGTTATACCACCCCAGCTCAATTTTAGCTAAATCACAACTTGCAAGAAATGTAAACTCAGTCACCAACACAGGACTTCCCGGATATCTGACCTGGTCCCTAAGCAACAGTGACAATTAGCTGCCATGATACATGTAGGGGCAAACTGATGGAAAACCAAGCTAGGTATTACCAGCAGGAGTAGTAGTATTTTTGTTGACTGAGAAGGGTCATGGGTTACCATTTGCAGGAATTGTACTTATACGTCCCCCACGCTTATATCAAGGTCAGTGCATATTTGGAGATCATGATTATCATGACTTTTTAAAACAGTCAAATTTTATCCCTATTGTTCATCTGACAAGTGGAGCATATTTTGCCATATATCATACACCATGAACTTAGAAAGAATCTGCCCATTCATACGAGTACTTCCTTGTTCTAACTTGAATAATATGAGGGAAAAGCAGTGCTGCCGCTAATTCTAATGTCCCATGTTTCAAATCTTTGCCAGATTTTATTTTTTTTGGTATGACGCATAGTATAAGAACATGGTAAATCTATCATTCAAAAATAAGTCAATGCGCCCCTTTTACACAATGAGGAGATTCACAGGATGGCCATAATATGATTATTGATTTACCCATATTGGAAACACAAGTTACTTGAAACATACACATACATGTGTCACATATAATGAATGTACCTATTTTCACGTGTCTAAATTGCCAATGTTTTTTGTATCTCGGGCATTAACCCTTTTCCACTCAAATCACCACCAAAGCACCCTGATGTAAACTGCCATCTGCCTCAATCTTTTCGCATGAAATTCTCGTCGACGGGTAACATCTTTGCTGAGAATTGTACATGGTACCTATAATGATAGCATGCCCCATGTCAACAGCTTTTCCTTGACACCGGTTGGACACATTGTGTCCACCCCATGCCAAGAAAAAGCTGTTGACTCAATCTTACGTTAACCAGGAAAGGGTTAATTCAAGTTTAAATTTTAATGTTTGGACATAATTCCTATTAAACCTGCGTTAAAATTTCACTGTGATTTCATTTTCATGGGCTTGTGCCATCAGCAAAAATAGGAACACGGTGGACTTCAGTGAATTCAAAGCATGAAAAGCTTTGAAACAGGCTGCAACATAATTAAGCAACAGGTATGCATGATTAACCCTTTATTAGCCACTGTGTCTGCCACTCCTCTGTGAAGTGGTCCGTTAGGCCAAGGGTGCTGCCGAGCCACACCGTGCTATATTCTCTGGACCTTTCGGCATATGCTACTACTTAAATGACATGTCTTTGTGCAAAGAATTTGAACATTAATTCATTAAAATAATTCAAATGAGCACAGAAACTTTTGTTGTGATTATCACTGCGAGAATTATTATCAAATACACACACAATGGATGTTAAAGAGCTAATAAATGCATACAAGCAGGTGTTAAGACCCTTAAGGCTTGGAAAGTCCGGCTTACAGACTCAGACCATTGAGAAACATCTCCATGCAGGTGATGAAATGATGAGCATTCAATGGGCATGGTGAATATGGGGTCACATAAGCAACTGGTCACTTTCTGCTCGAGGCTGATATATGTGTTGCCAGCTACACATACATGTACCTATGGACAAAAACTCACCGTTCTCTCTGCCCCCCCCCCCCCCCCCATGTACTCATTGAATTCAATGAAGCAACCATGTCAGTGCATCAGGTCAGTAAAAGTGAAGGGTCATAATTTCCACAAGCATACAAGGACAGACAGGTGCTGCCACTGGCCTATAAACCCAAGAAGGACAGACCTACAGCACAGTCACTTTGGCGAAACGCCAAAAGGTTTTGTATATCTGGTCAAACAATGAACATTTGAATATACAGTTTATATAAGTATTTTGGGGATACGAAGGCAGATCTTGTAGCATTCATGAACATATGTAATTTGATGCTATTATTGTGATGCAATGATAATTATTGCCTGTTTTTACATCAATCCCCGGGTCAAGTTCAAATGTAAGCAATTTATGCCAAGCCACATTGCCCAGATACAATTGATGTAACATAATACCTGGATACAATCATGTACGTATACTCTGCAGCTCTGTACAAATTCAATCATGGCATTTTTAACGTTTTCTTCCTCATGCAGAACTCCCTATAAACGCACCACTTCGTTCCACTCACAAAAATGAAAGGTATACACATGAATCTTTCAAGGAGCCCAATGTACCCTGGACTAGCAGCTTTTCCATCGGAGTTCACTGCGAAACATAGTGCTATGTTCTATACCAATGCAATATTGATCCTGTGTACAAAAACCTCTTTGTGTTACCAGAGAAACTGCTGAGTCACTCCAATGCCTGAATTTACTTGGTGGAAACTTTATAATCTAAAGAGAAGTTTCTGTTTTCTGTCAAAGTTAGAATATCTTTGTAAGTCAAAAAAAAAAAAATATATATTACCCCGAGTACAGTCTAAATGTGGCGTATAAGTGCTGTGCTGTTTATAGCATGTATATCTGTGTGCAAACACAGACCATGCCCATGCTTATTGCTGCTTCAATAAAACTCAGAACGAGATCAGTCTACTTTGCCTTCAGACCCTCATGCTGTCCAACACTTTCTTATCCCTCTAACACTTACCCTGTCTGACACTTCCTTTACCCTCTGACACTCACACTGTCCGACACTTACTTTTAAAAACCCTCTGACACTCACACTGTAAAACACTTACCTAACCCTCTGACACTCACACTGTCCAATACTTACTTTTAAAAACCCTCTGACACTCACACTGTAAAACACTTACCTAACCCTCTGACACTTACACTGTTTGACACTTACCTAACCCTCTGATACTCACGCTGTCTGACACTCACACTGTCAGACACTTACTTTTAAAAACCCTCTGACACTCACACTGTCCGACACTTACCTAACCCTCTGACACTCACACTGTCCGACACTTACCTAACCCTCTGACACTCACGCTGTCTGACACTTGCCTTACCCTCTGACACTCAAGCTGTCTGACACTTGCCTTACCCTCTGACACTCATGCTATCAGACTCTTATCTAACCCTCTGACACTCATGCCATATCTTCTATGACTGAGTAGCTGATTGTTCCAGTTAAATGAAGTGAACTGAAGCCAATTCAGTTTCTATGTGTACGTATACCTGCATTGGATCTGAGACTGGGAATTCCTAGTCTCAGATTGGGGCAAGGCCAGTTGCCTAGCTAGCAACAGACCAGGCATGTTGGTGAAAGTGGAACCAATAAGGGGAAAGATGCAGTGTGGCTTTGAGTAATACCTCACCTGTGACAGAGCTCTATGTTCAGATGTTTCCTAGTGTTTCTGTTAGGAACTTTTCCTGGGGGTCACAAGAAGGGAAATTCAGGGGAGGAGACAGGATTGTCAACAATTTTACATGTAAATTTAAACAAACCCTGTGACCCTTTAGAATTTTATCCGAGGGTATTTGAGACTTTGAAAGGGTAAAATACCCCAATTTGGGGGTTAACAGAAACACTGCTGCCAATTAGTATGCGTAAAAGCTGCATAACTTCTGTATGCACACTGACAGGTTGTGCCTGCATCACATACTCCAACAGGCTAGCACAAGCCTGGCCGGGCTGTGTAAGACATACTTCTGGGATTTATGTAGTAAAATGGAACTTAAGTTGAGTTAGAGTACTTTGAGGCAATTTGACAAAGTATTTTCCATCATCCAAGAGATATGTCGGGTACATTGAAGTAAGACTTGGAGCTTGTTACAGTGAGGTGTGACTTTCCAACATTGTTCCTGAAAGCCAGTTAATTATGCTTGTTGATTCCACTTAGTACTAAAGCATGCGAAGTGCTCATTGTGAACTGTCTTAACATTGTCGTGCAGATCATACATTGTTGTACTTGAAGTATCCATTGTACATTGTTGTACCGATAATACACTGTAGTACTGAAATACCAATTGTACATTGTCATACCAACAAGCTTTGAAGTCACGCACACTGATTTGCTATACAACAAATGATCTTTTCTAGTTGAAGTTGGATTGGTTACCTGTACCCATAATACTTTTGGTGAAATTCAAGTTATACATTTTCAAATGGCCCTAACTTGCATAATTTTCAAAACTGTTGAATTTTTTTACAAAAACTCAAGACTTCATGCATGGAAGTATAATCATGGTAAGTTTGGAGTTTCTACGTATAATGCTCTTCAAAGGAAATATCAGACAAATTTACCTGTAAAGAAAGAGAGAGAGAGAGAGAGAGAGAGAGAGAGAGAGAGAGAGAGAGAGAGAGAGAGAGAGAGAGAGAGAGAGAGAGAGAGAGAGAGAGAGAGAGAGAGAGAGAGAGAGAGAGAGAGAGAGAGAGAGAGAGAGAGAGAGAGAGAGAGAGAGAGAGAGAGAGAGAGAGAGAGAATGTCCGTGTTGGCACACAGACATAATATGGTTCCCAAGAGAGAGAGAGAGAGAATGTCCGTGTTGGCACACAGACATAATATGGTTCCCAATGTATCTCTATTTTCAAGCTTTTTGTACCAAAGTTTGTTGTAAACCTATCTGCCATCACAAAATCACACCCCTTGTATAATATACCCTGACCTTTTGCAAACTAGTATTCCAGAGTCCAGACTCCAGCTGCCACTGAGACATGGCAAGTAAAACTCATGTCAGTTACCACATTCATGCTCTTGTTGATAGTATTATGTTAAAACAACATACACACACAGGGAAAAGGTTGTACAGACCCCTATCCATCCCCTTGCTCTATTTCAAATCAGCAAGTGGACAGGACCACATCACTAGGGCTACATGTACATATGATTTTTTTGATTTTTTAAAATTTTTTTATTTACAGGTATACTGTCCCACCCTTACGCACAGGTATCTCAGGCCACATGTATGACATGCACATGGGGACATCTCATCATCTGGACAGGTCAACCATTTCTCAAAAAAAAAAAAAAAAAAAAAAGACAAGAGCATACCCAAGGTAGTGCAGGACACTTTAAATCAACACACATTAACAATGTCATATATCACACCATACAATACAAGACATAACAACTTTGATCATGTTTTCAGAAGTACAGGGCTACAGTCATTATATGTTCAATTCCTGAAGAGCTCCACTTGGATGAAACGGGTCACTTTTCACTCTTGCACCTCATCAACTCGCAGGGTGCAAAAATTCCTATGATACTATTGTCCAGGACAAGTGAAATCCTTTTGAGGGCAAGTGACTTTCAAAATTTTCTTTTCTCCCATAGACGAATAATTTTTATTGGCAGAATTCATAATCTGTTAAATTTCAAATTTTGTTGGCATAACAGACAAAATGGTAAACTCACTGTATGACAATGATTTCTATTAAAACATCCTTTTTTTTAGACCAAAAGTTAGGGACATTGCATTAGCACAAACGATATTATGAGGTAGGACAAGCATAAAAAATTTATATCACTTGTCCTACACACAAGGAGCTGCAGAACAAATTTTCTCTCCCTGTGGAGCCTTCTTTTTTGTGTCTATTATTCAAATATTTTCGGCTTGAAAAAAAAAAACTAACACATACGGACAAAACTAAAAATATTTTTACGGTAAAAGACTTAAATATAAAACAGAAACACAGGCACAATGACACACTTAGTACCACGATGTCATATCTGTGTCAGGTGAACTCTGCCGTCTTAATTAATACAAGTCTCAATGCATTTTTTCTTGACACTTAAAATGAAACATCAGAAATCTGCTGAATATGTTATCTCTGAAGAGAGGTGGTTTCACAAAAGTGGCCTCATAAGGCCAGGTTTCACTTTTACATATCACAAAAAACAAAAAACAAAAAACAAAAAAAAAACAAAAAACAAAAAAACAGCCCAGGTCACTTATGCTGGGGAGGGTGCCTGAGTCTACCCACGTGTGAAGGTGGTGGCACTCACTCAAGATGACAGCTTCCGTCCTGTTACGTGTAATAATGCAGTACTGCATTGTTAGCTTGTGGGGATATCAATGAGGTTTATACACATGTATGGGGGATGAGGGCACCATGGTCAGGCCACAGTGGTGACATTGAACATCAAAATTGCTTTGTTCAGTTTTCAGTATAAGTCCAGCAATCATATCTAGTATACTTTGACCATGTCATACCTGGTATGACTATTAGTGACATCATAAGAGGCACAATAAAAAGAACTCCACAGCACATCTCAAGAAATGGAATGGATATGCATCACATTCACATTCAGAACTATAAGTAAGTAACTGCCTGTAGACTTTCTCTGACCTAATTCTGTCTTTTTAAACTTTATTTGTTCATATAAAATATGACAGGTTACCTTAATTCAAAAAAAAAAAAAAAAAAGATGCAAGGCATATGACTGTGGTGTGAAGAGGCCCAGGTCTATAAGAGCATATGTGTGCACCTTATTTTGGGGGAATCTGGCTAGCTTTCTTATTTGAAGTTCCAATGGTCATTAGTAAAATGAGGCAATTTGTCGCTTTTTACAAATTTTCCAATGCACCAATGATAAACTAGCACTTCTGGCAAGCTGTAGATACCATGTATCAAATAAGTGTCAGCTTGTTGCAATTGTTCACTCAAGGGTGCAATGAGAGGTCCTGCATGGCAGATATTGCAGACTTTCAGAGAAAGGGATGACAAAGAATAGAGGGTTGTTTTGTCCATCCTCTGCAGCAGCAAAACAACCTGGAGCAGGTGGCCTAGGGTTGTGTATGAATTGCCATTAAGCTACTCTCTCTCATGATTCACAAATGAATAACTTTGAAACACCTTAATTTGGAAATATAAAATTTCTCATGGTAAATCTAGGCTTGTCGCTAAAATGTTCATGTAGATTTTCATTTTGTCATTTAATTCAACCGTGCAAAATAACATGTTTATTCCAGGTTATTTTAACATACAATTCTTGTAGGCGAGAATTGTGTGTATTGAACTGAATTGAGATCATGAATCCTAATTCCACATGGTCACTTAATTTAATTGTTTTGTTAACAAACTGAAATGCTGTTTTCTCCTCATGTATATCACCTGCTATAGGGAAGAACAAGAATTGAAGGTTCTTGTATCCCTCCAACAGAGGGCACCAGTTTAATATTGTCAGGGTGGCTCGAGTTGTGTATTCCCATTATTTTCCATTGTAACTTGCAACTAAAAAACCACTGCAAATAGAAACGCCTAAATTTTCTTGCAAATAGGCCTATGGGGTATATTTTAAATGATTCTGAAAGTTTTATTTAAATCACATCAACAGTTTATTACCAGTTGATGGGCATGCAGTGATGGTTAGTAAAACTGAAACAACTTTAGCCCGCAAGAATTTTGTGTATTGGGTTGTGTATTCAACTTAATACAAATGAAATTGTTATTTCCGACATCGACAAAACGGTGGTGCATGGGGCACGATGTCCAGTATTCTGTCATTTTGTGTTGTCGGGTTGGCAGTATATGGGTTAATGTGTCACACATCTTGACTTCAGGCAATGAACAATAAAATTAATAAACGATGCAAATCGGTTAACCTCCTTTTCTGCAGAAAAAAGTTCTCGCATTTTCACCATGCAGTACACACAAATCTTTTTTCAGTAACACCCGCCTGCACAAATTCCACTCGGAAGCTCAAACCATCTTTCGCGACAGGAAACATGGGGAAGACTGGTTGCGTCGCATCTGCCGATCCAGAAACACTTCCTCGACCCTGTAGTACGACCGACCCGTAGGTCACACCCCCTTTTTAAAATCGTGGCGATTCGTGCCCACTTACCAGAAACGTTAAGCTTCCCTCCATCGAACCACGAAAATTTTCCTTCTTGCATATCACAGGATTGTACATGGTCAAAGTCTCTGAACCATTCAACACGATTCCTGGCAATCTTGCCCCAAAACTTGCTGGGTTCATTCACACTAAACCGATGCAAATCTTGGTATGTGTTTATGTCCTTTAAGCCTGCGAATTCGGGAATTGGGGTTGAGCAAATGTCTTTCGTTGGGTTGGTATATTTCCTGGATGCTGCATAAGCTGTTCCTACGAAACTTTGGTGGAGAAGCTTGCACGAACCTGCCAGGAATCTGGCGTGTATCTGTACCACCCTCCCCAGAGCTGCCATGTTGGTTAGACTGAATTACAATAACGGTATAATAAATCAACGTGCGATGGATCTGCCAGTTGCTCGATGTGGTACGCCATCTCGTGGACACACTTAACATTATTTTTTTTGGTGCTGACGGAATATGGACGCTTAGTCTTGTGAAGCGACTTTCTGTGAGTAGCAGTGTGGATCCTGCGCCCAAGTTTGGTCAAAGGATAGTAAGTCTCGGTTTATCAACAGTGCTTACCAAATAAAGTGATAAGGGAGGGAGTTTTTTTTCCTCTAAATGACTTATGAAAGCCATTTGCATGCCCCTTTTCTCCATGCTACACCAATTTCCTTCTTCTTCTTCTTCTTCTTCTTCTTCTTCTTCTTCTTCTTCTTCTTCTTCTTCTTCTTCTTCTTCTTCTTCTTCTTCTTCTTCTTCTTCTTCCTCTTCTTCTTTTCTCCATGTTACACCAAATTCCTTCTTCTTCTTCTTCTTCTTCTTCTTCTTCTTCTTCTTCTTCTTCTTTTCTCCATGTTACACCAAATTCCTTCTTCTTCTTCTTCTTCTTCTTCTTCTTCTTCTTCTTCTTCTTCTTCTTCTTCTTCTTCTTCTTCTTCTTCTTCTTCTTCTTCTTCTTCATTGTGCAGGTCTGGTGACTGACTACATTAAAAAACAAAACAAGAGTAGATCCTGTGGCTGGATGATGGATAAATAAGCGGTGCTGATGATAAATCAAGATATTTTTATGTGGCCTAAAACATTTGCATTTTTAGTACAGGGGTCCCCATCCGCTGGTAACAGACTATACAGGAGCTAATATATTTTGTCCCAGTTCAAGATACAGAAAATAAGAAAAATTACATATAATGGCTGGTACCATGGATGCTGGTACCATGGACCTACTATCTGAACGGTGAATAAAAATGCCAAGTACGCCAGTACATAAAACCTTGGAGGAAGGAAGGGTCTCTTCCTTCCTCCGTGCTAAATCCGCTTTGCCTTCCTCTTTTTAGGGCACACACAGTCTATCTATAATTATATATAGGGTGTTGTGCTGGCGGCCGAGTTAGGGTACAGGCACAGACCCTGAGTTAAAGGTTTTAATCACTTTTCTATCATGACGAACCGCCTAAGAGGCTGAAAAAAAATACCACACTATGGGTCTGGGAGGTCGTTGTACTGGTATTGCGACCTGGAATATTGTGTTCCCATTAGTTGGTCCTTGGTTACGGGGTGACATCGTGATAAAATCTTAATTTCATATATTGTAGGCCTGCAACATGGGTCCCGCTGAGAATTGCGCCTGGACATTTGCAGAGGCTGATTTTGTACATTAAAATTTCCTCATTCAGTGTGATTTAATAACTATATGACAGACAACCCACATATTTTCAAAGGGTTGGAATAAACACAGACTGAGACTATGACGTGTAAATTAACTGACAGTGGTTATTTAGAATGTCACTAAGTTAGATTTGTTGGACTTTACATTTCATTAACTTTTCTTGACGCCCCTTGCACATTTATGACAATACAGTGGTCCCTGTCTTGAGAGACCACCTGCCTAGAAAGACCAACATGTCAACACACTGTGCTTAGTGCTTTCCATGTTCTTTATCCCTCATATGAAAGACCACCTGTCTTTGACAGACCACAATTTGCTGATCCCTGGGGCGGTTTTTCGAGACAGGTTAACCTGCACAACTGTATTACCTTGAATCTGCCTCTGTCAATAGTGATTTGTTTGCATATGAAATCCCTGCATGTGCCCAGTGCACTGGTACGTGGATGGTCCTTGTTGAAGGGACAAAGAGGAGACAATTAAGAAATCTGCATCAATGCTACCACATGCTTAATTTTATAACAATCACAGTACTACGCTTTGAATGATGCTGACCAAGCATAAAAAATGGGATGTGCCTACTTATGGTCTCTCTCTCTCTCTCTCTCTCTCTCTCTCTCTCTCTCTCTCTCTCTCTCTCTCTCTCTCTCTCTCTCTCTCTCTCTGTGCGATATTTGTTTTGTAACACATAACCCATATGCTTGGCAAAATTTGAGGGGGGTTCCGCTCACCCTCAAAACCACTACTGAATACGCCAATAGTTTGACGAGAATACTTTTCATCTAATTTAAAAGTCCCAGGAAAAAGCACATTTATTGCAAGACCACAGTTTGGTTATGCCAGGTCAAAGGTGGACTTTCAATACAGTTTCCTGAATCTGTGGATCTGTACCTTGCAACTCCTCAACCCAACTTACACAGTCGATATGCCCACAAATCACTCTAAATGTGTGATCATGATGGCTACCACCTTCATACCCCTCGGTCATGCACAGGAAAGAATCAGGGCTGTCCAACTGGAGCACTGTAGAAAAATTTTGCTACAGAGCTCTTCAAATTTGCTACTGATTTTCTCAAAAATAAGTGTTTCTTATGTATCATGTATTATGTTCCGAGCTGTATGGGAATGTGCGCGTTTTGGGAATTCTCAAAACGCGCTTCAATTCCGGAATCGCGCAGAGCAATTCTAGAATTGCGCTTGCCGATTAACATATAGCGGCGGTAATATTAGGCGTGAAACAATGGTGTCCGGTTCATGTTTTGGTGATTTTAACCAAGCGTGACTGTTGAAATGGTAAACTAAAATTCCGATGCCACGTGTCTTCACTCTAATGTAAGGCATGGCAAGGAAATGGCCTTTCTTCCTTTTTTCGATCTATCTTTTTTATCTTTTACATTGTATGTACTTTTCGGTAAATTATCAGGTTTATACAACATAAAGCTTAATATCAACGGCTCTGTGTGTCGATAAAAGTGAGAAACAGAAGAATGTGCGCATGCGTCATACCATATGTGTGTTCCTTTATGTGATGATTCCTGTGATGAGCTGTATGGTGATTTGAGACTCAAAGTGCAGTTTGCCGGTAAAAAAAAACAAAAACAACCGTAATAGTAGTAACAATTATAATGTTCAATTAAAATGCATTTTAGTGATACGTCCAATCAGCTGTGGTGATTAAATAGAGATATTTCTTCATTTATAAGGTTTAATTGAAATCTTATTTCCCTCAATTCGGTAATATTCTTAAAATTTTAGATAGCATCGAATGCATAAATAACTTCGGTCATTTGATTAGGATTTTTTCGGTTATTTGATAAAGATTTTTAAAATGTGCTGCGCATTTCATGAATATTTACCAAATTCAAGTTGATACTACTTCATTTAAATTTAATGTATTACTTTCCATCAACAATCTTAATGGGGACGACAGCAACATTCAAGAGTTACAACATACTCTGCGAGCAACGGGAAATTTACACAATGACATTTATATAATTCCCGAAATGCGCTGCACGTTCCAGGAATCATGATGCATGTATTTTAGACGTTTATTCTTTGGGAATGTGAGCATGTGGGCCTATTACCTACCATTGACAATTTTTAAACAGGAGAGAGCAGAATCAATTGAGAGTCCAATAATAATAATAATAATAATAATAATAATAATAATAATAATAATAATAATAATAATAATAATAATAATAATAATAATAATAATAATAATAATAATAATTTTTAAAGGTGCACCTTACGGGGCACGGGATCATGTAGGTCACATGTTACAAGGAAAACATTCCTGAAACGAGCAGCACATTTTAAGAATTCTAATAAGCTGTAAGCTGCTAGTCATTCGTTCCAGCTAAAACTTTTCATCCAATGTTATATAACTTATAGGCCTCGTTTAGTTTACCGAATCTCGTAGGATTCTCAAAATGCGCTGCGCATTTTGGGATAAGTCTATTTCCTGAATGTTTGGAGATTGTCTGTGGAAAGTAAGAGGCCTACATATAACATACATAAAATTCATAAAGTTTAAATGAAGTGGTATTCACTTGATTTTGATATTATTCTTCCAACGTAGGCCTACATGGCAGACCATGCCTTGCTATAGTATTGTGGTCTTAGATCACTTAGGATTCGTAAAATGCGCTGCGCATTTGTGCAGTGTCCATATTTAAGTTAAACAGTAAAACTTAGGCTACATGGTATCGATTCCCGTAACGCGCTCCCATGTCGGGGTTCTCGAAAGTGTCCTCTACTGTTTGCAGACTGTCGATGGAGAATGGAGAGTAATAGACCTATAAACCTACATATATGCCAACATTCATGATGTTTCAATGACTGCAGAATATGGTCAAGATTTTCATAAGGCGCAGCGCGCTCCGGAAATTTATGTCTAACTGTAAAAGAGACATGGTCAGGATTCCCGATGTGCGCAACGTATTTTGCCAATTTGGGCTCTCGAAATTTTCTGTCATCCCCTGCATGTTTGCAGAATGTCGATAGAAAGTAATACTTAAAATACTTAAAATGAAGTATTCATAAAGTTTAAATGAAATACTAGTATTCATTTGAATTTGACATTATGATTCTTAGTTTACATGGTACGAAATGCTCTAGAGCTATAGGCTAGGCATAGAATTGTCATCTAGGCTACAGGATTCTTACATGTAGGGGGTCTAAAAATGCATTAAGAATTGCGAGAATGTCTCCTGCTTGCTTGCAGATTGCCCATGGAAAGTGATAGAAATATAAGCCTAATACATATTGACCTAATAGGCCTATTCATAAAATGTAGGCCTAAATGAAGTAGGGTCTGAACACTTGTATTTGGTATATTATTCCTCTCATTGTAGGCCTACATAGGTAGCACCGAATTCCTTGCTGTCGTCATCTTGGGATTCTTAAAATGCCCTGGGCATTTTCAGGAATGTCGCCATTGTAAAATAGCTTAACTGTACACACCTTCAAATTAGGGCTGTATTAGGTATTTTCGTCGCTACACAACAAGCAAAGAGAAAATCAGACATGGTCTATTCCAGTATTATGTATTATGCTATGGAAGTTTTGACTTCTCAGTCTTACACTCGCTTTGTGTTAGGCCTACATGTTGTGTAGTGTATTGATCGGGTACCCGGGTGCCCGCCGGCAAAAGTCAATCTTCCGGTACCGGTTACAAACTTGTGGCCGGATACTCGCAACTTTATATCCTAATAATGCCAGATACGTCACAACATATCTAATTTTGTGCATTTCCAGCTCGTTACGACAATCCAGGTACATAACACCATTTCTTCTAGTGGCTTTGTTCTTTGCAAACTGTGAAAAAGCGCGAACGTAGCTCATTCACTGGGCCAATAGGGCCATAAAGTGAACATAACAAGGCATGGCCACTTAATTCTTAACGTAGGCCTACTTCAAGTTTAGTATGGAAATATTTCTCGGTGGTTGAAATACAAACATTAAATATTACGTTCAGTCAAATGTTGAATATAGTAGGTAATTAAGCACTACTACAGAGCCAACATGCAGTTTCCCATTAAGTACCTCCTTAATAAATGATTGCTGTGTGAAAATCGGAGTATCTTGTTCTTTGTAAAATAAGCGGGTACCCGGGTAATTTTTGATACCCGCTATCGGGTACCCGGGTAGTAAAATTTATTCCCGTCAATGCACTAATGTAGTCTTGAAACAGGTTATTCCAGGAAAGACCTTAATTTAAATTCCCTCGGTCTTTTTTCATTCATTTCATTTGAATTAGTTTTTAAAATTGTCTGCTTAATAACATATGTGAAAATGAAAATAAATAAAAAAAGAAATTTTCGACGCAGGCACCAGCTTAACTTTCTGTTCATGTGCACCTTCGCCAAATAATGCAGTAAGACTGAAAATTAATCTCAGCAACTAAGTGTATAAATTAAAGTGAATAAAAAAGTTAGTCCAGACCTCTTCGATACAGGCCTAGGCCTATATAGTGGTTCTCTCGTCCCGAATGTCCTGACTCCCACTCTTAGTACCTACATTTAATCCAGACAAATTTTGTGACTCGCATTTTGATCATCTGTCAGTAAAGCTGTTTACGTCATAGGCCTATAATAGCCTTTAAAGGGGAACAGCAGTGATAGGGTTGTTTTTTTTTTTTTTTTTTTTTTTTTTTTTTTTTTTTTTATTGTTTTTTTTTTTGTTTTTGTTTTTGTTTTTGTTTTTTGGTCATTAACGGTCATTTTAGGTGTTCATTTAACAAATTTTCAACATTTTTTTTCTCAAACAGGTATTTAGTTAGAGCTATTTCATATTTCCAGTGGATGTTCTGATGTGTGATGTCACCTGGGCTACCTTCCATATATAATACACAAACCTTGAGGGGACACCAAGCAGAGATACACAACATTAGCAGGCATATCATAATGACTTATGTACTCATCCTCTCTGATCTTAGTGTGGTATATTAGTTGACGCCTGCTTCAGTAATTGAATACACAACCACATGAGCTGTTAGTTTGTGTGTATTGATTTCTGCATTTTTCTTTCCTTATTATTCCTCATTAAATGAGTAAATATCTCAGTTTAGTAAATTTGATTATATCTATACACACTGCTTCATCCATAGTAAAAGTGGAATATGTGTACTTGGTCAGACTTCCATGTTTTTGCCAGAGTTTCACTCCGCTGTCATTGCATTAGCTGTTGCAGTTAGCCCAGGTGTCATCACAAGCCCTCATTGACATATCTAAGAAAACTTGATATCTGCTTATCCAGTTGGAAAAAAGATGGTATTTTCTGATGTGGGTCCACATTTCTTATATAAAACACACACACACCCCAAAAAAGTAAATTATCACTGCAGTACCCTTTAAGTTTCATCGTTCACGAAGAGCTCGTTTTCTTCAAATGTTCTACATGTGCATATCAAGTTTGAAAAATATAGGTAACCTACAATCGTTTTTTTTTTAAGATGCGGTGCCCATTTCAAGAATACACATACGCAGTCAGATAAAAACGTGCTGTGAATTGAAATAATAAAGGACACACATACAATTTCCGTAGGATCTGCTTCACATTTCACAAATTCATACGTTGATATAGATAGGCCTAATTTTCTCAAAATGCACTGTGCATTTCAAGAATACAATAATACAGGCGTAACTTAAGCGCAATGCATTAGACAACAGAACTAGAAAAGATTTGCGTCAAAGCAAATCTGTCTGTGTGCCTTCCAAAGTTGTAAATATTACGGGCTACAACTTTTGTCCTTTGGTACTTCACAATCCATTAAGCTTATGGCTGGATGAAAATTCAAAGTCCAAATGACCTTGACCTTCGACCTTTACAGGTTACATGTAAATTGCAAAAATATACAGTGTTACAATACCCACAAATTTAGCCCAACATGAACCAAATCAGATGACTGTGTGCCACCAACTTTTATTTATTTATGGTTGTTTTAAGAGATACGGAGTTTATCATGATAATTATGTTCCGCAGCTCTAAGTTGCTCTTGATATTGATTTCTTAATCTCCAATACGAGGACCACATGACATTGTCATGACTAGGACCATTAGCTTTAACCTTCTCATATACCCGGTGCACTTTCCGACGTAAGGATCGTAACTGTGAATTGTGCCAAGGGACGTCAAAAGGACGAATAGCGATAGCTCGGTTTGGGATGCGGTGTTTGGCAGCGTCAAGAAACACTTCCGACCATAAATCGCAGCAATCGGTCATATCATTAAAAGGGAAGCATAGGTCCCAATTTAAAGTATAGAGATAGGTCCGAGATGAATTAAAATCTGCCTTGCTATAGTCCCAAACATGTCTTTGGTATATCGGGTCTCTTTTACGCCGGATATATAGATCAGCACCTACGACTGAGTCGTCGCAATTTGAAATGGGTGAAAGAATTCGTACATTTGTGATAAAATTAGGAATATTGCTTATAATCTGGACAAGACACGTTGCAGATTGTTCAGTAATTCATGTTGGTTCATTGATGTGGAGTGACAGGAGATTGGATGTAACAAATTGGTAAAGTTTGTCACCCTGGAATGTGCTAGGCAGCGTTGAAGTCAGCAGCTATATTTTAAAAATTTTAAGCATTTTAGTATTTTTTGTTTTTAAGTTGCTGTTTTACATTTGGCAGATTTCATATGTATATTTTAACGGTGGTGGTTTCCAGTTGATCCTGGATTTTATATGTAAATAGCTTTAAATCATTATAATGTCTTACCTATAAGGCATTCGTTTACTTGTTTCAACTCTTCAGGGTTTTAACTCTATCATGTTTTTAAGGTGCTCTTTTAACTTTGACACATTTTATTTGTATATTTTTTAGGTGCTGTTTTCTGCTTGGGATGTTTATGTTGCATTTGCTCTTTCAGCATTTGACTCCTTTGTTGATCAGGTGTCTGTCTGTTGAGGTTGATATTGTAAGTTCATGTTGAAGTTACAGACAGTCATTCTGTTTTTCAACTTTTGGACAGTCAGGTTTATTTGTTGTTCCCTTTCTGAGATGGTTCATGAATAAATGTGAATCCTTTTCTCAGCATAATTGCACACTGGAAGTTTGCTAGTTTTCCTCAAAATGGGTGAATATAGTAGTTTTACAATTTCCACATGTCTTGCCATTATAAGCAAGAACTTGTGCTACAGTATTTGCTTATTGTTTGCTGTGATTTCACGTTTTCACTAAAGTCAAATGTGTTTTCTTTACCAAATATAAGGGAAAGAGAAGTCTCCACCATCACAAAAACAGCATATTGCAGAATTATCAGCTGCAAACATGCTTGATGGTGTCCTGCTGACAACCCATTGATTGATTCATTTGGCTGTCGAAGCCTTGAATTTGTTTAATTGGCCTTTGACGTGTATGTGAGCAAGTTACTTAAAAGGATGTTATGTACTGAGGATTTTGTGCTGTACTTGTTTTGAAAATGCAGGCACCTGTCAAGTAGTAATCTACTTGTTTTAAAGATTTTAAGCATTTTATTACTTTTATGTTTTTAAGTTGCTGTTTTTCATTTGGCAGATTTTATATGCATATTTTAATGGCGGTGGTTTCCATTTGATCCTGGATTTTATCTGTAAGTAGCTTTTAATCATTGTAATGTCTTACCTATAAGGCATTAATTTACTTGTTTCAACTCTTCAGGGTTTTAACTCTTTCATGTTTTTAAGGTGCTCTTTTAGCTTTGTCAGATTTAATTTGTATATTTTTAAAGTGCTGTTTTCTGCTTGGGATGTTTATGTTGCGTTTGCTCTTTCAGCATTTGACTCCTTTGTTGATCAGGTGTCAGTCTTTTAAGGTTGATATTGTAAGTTCATGTTGAAGTTACAGCCAGTCATTCTGTTTTTCAACTTTTGGACTGTCAGATTTATTTGTTGTTCCCTTTTTGAGATGGTTCATGAATCAATGTGAATCTTTTTCTCAGGATAATTGGATACTGGAAGTTTGCTAGTTTTCCTCAAAATGGGTGAATATAGTAGTTTTACAATTTCCACAAGTCTTGCCATTATAAGCAAGAACTTGTGCTACAGTATTTGCTTATTGCTTTGCTGTGATTTCACGTTTCCACTAAAGTCAAATTTGTTGTCTTTACCAAATATAAGGGAAAGAGAGAAGCAGCCACCATCACAAAAACAGCATGTTGCAGAATTATCAGCTGCAAACATGCTTGATGGTGTCCTGCTGACAACCCATTGATTGATTCATTTGGCTGTCGAAGCCTTGAATTTGTTTAATTGGCCTTTGACGTGTATGTGAG
Organism: Hermodice carunculata; assembly: GCA_964020975.1. Taxonomy (NCBI): domain Eukaryota; kingdom Metazoa; phylum Annelida; class Polychaeta; order Eunicida; family Amphinomidae; genus Hermodice; species Hermodice carunculata. The sequence continues at coordinate 439,800 of OZ026615.1, read as the reverse complement.
CAAGTTACTTAAAAGGATGTTATGTACTGAGGATTTTGTGCTGTACTTGTTTTGAAAATGCAGGCACCTGTCAAGTAGTAATCTACTTGTTTTAAAGATTTTAAGCATTTTATTACTTTTATGTTTTTAAGTTGCTGTTTTACATTTGGCAGATTTTATACGCATGTTTTAACGGTGGTGGTTTCCAGTTGATCCTGGATTTTCCAGTTGATCCTGGATTTTATCTGTAAGTAGCTTTTAATCATTGTAATGTCTTACCTATAAGGCATTAATTTACTTGTTTCAACTCTTCAGGGTTTTAACTCTATCATGTTTTTAAGGTGCTCTTTTAACTTTGACACATTTTGTATGTATATTTTTAAAGTGCTGTTTTCTGCTTGGGATGTTTATGTTGCATTTGCTCTTTCAGCATTTGACTCCTTTGTTGATCAGGTGTATTTCTTTTGAGGTTGATATTGTAAATTCGTGTTGAAGTTACAGACAGTCATTCTGTTTTTCAACTTTTGGACACTCAGGTTTATTTGTTGTTCCCTTTCTGAGATGGTTCATGAAAAAATGTGAATCCTTTTCTCAGCATAATTGCATACTGGAAGTTTGCTAGTTTTCCTCAAAATGGGTGAATATAGTAGTTTTACAATTTCCACATGTCTTGCCATTATAAGCAAGAACTTGTGTTACAGTATTTGCTTATTGTTTGCTGTGATTTCACGTTTTCACTAAAGTCAAATGTGTTGTCTTTACCAAATATAAGGGAAAGAGAAGCAGCCACCATCACAAAAACAGCATATTGCAGAATTATCAGCTGCAAACATCCATGATGTTGTCCTGCTGACAACCCATTGATTTACTCATTTGGCTGGTGAAGCCTTGAATTTATTTTCAAACTGTATGAAACGTGATACTAGTGATAAATTAGGGTATGGGTTCAGACTGAAAAGCTGGATTGGTCTTGGGTGTGCGGACAGATTGGAATGGCTTGTTCTGTTTTCAAATATTTGGTCTCGATGAATGTGGGAGACCTGATTTTGCTGCTGGTGCTGCTGGTGCTGCTGTTTCTATAATTGCTCTGTATCATGCTAAATGTTTTTGTATATTTTGCTTTTGACGTGTATGTGAGCAAGTTACTTCATAGGGTGTTATGTGCTGAGGATTGTATGGTGTACCGGTTTTTAAAATGCAGGAACCTATGAAGTAATAATCTACTTGTATCAAAATTTTTATGCATTTTAGTATTTTTTTCTTTTAAGGTACTGTTTTACATTTGGCAGATTTTATATGTATATTTTAACAGTGGTGGTTTTCAGTTGATCCTGGAGTTTCCAGTTGATCCTGGATTTAATCTGTAAATAGCTTTTAATCATTGTCATGTCTTACCTATTAGGCATTTTTGTTTGTTTTAGCTTTTCAGGATTTTATTTCTTTTATGTTTTTAAGGTGCTGCTTTAAATTTACCAGATTTTATTTGTACATTTTTAAGGTGGTTTTTCTGCTTAGAATATTTGTTGCAATTGCTCTTGTAGCGTTTGACTCAGTTGTTTATCAGGTGTCTGTCTTTCGCTGTTGACATTGTAAGCTCATGTTCAAGTTGAAGACAGTAATTCTGTTTTTCAACTTTTGGACAGTTAGGTTTATTTATTGTTCCCTTTCTGAGATGGTTGATGAATGAAAATGAAATCCTTTTCTCAGGATATTTGGATATTTAAAGTTTGCTAGTATTTCCCCAATATGGATGCATATACTAGTTCAACAATTTCCCAAGTCTTGCCATTATAAGCAAGAACTTGTGTTACAGTATTTGCTTATTGTATGCTATGATTTCACGTTTTAATTAAATTCAAGTGTGTTTATATTTAGACAATCCATGGATGCCCTACTATTGGCTAGATTTTTCTTTGCATTTTGGAATGCTATAATATTAAGGACGATTAGTGTTTGATAATCTAATTGCGTCGAAACCGTGTAGTGACCATATGTTTTCACCACACTTTCTAATTGTTTCATTGAACAGAACTTGTTTTCTTCACTGTGATTTCAAATATTTTATTGGTTTTGATTTTCCGGGTGAGGGGAAACTTCTCTGGTGTTTATCCAAATGATTTTTGGTTTCCAGTGGATCTTCTTAATTATCTGTGAATCAATGAAAAGCCGATGAAAATATTAAGAAAATCCGTAGATATGGACCAGATTTTTCTTTGCATTTGGAACACTTTTAATAAAGTTGGGAGTAATTTCAACAACCTATTAAGTACAAAAAATCGAAATTGAAAAATGTTCCGAGCAAGCAATAAAGGTTGGTCCAATGCTGCGCCAATATAGTGGAAGACGGGCCCACATTAGGCCAATATTCGATGCTTCCTAGGTTTACAGTCTGCACAGTGGCCATGTTTAAACCACGCTTTTCTGTTTCATAGAACAGAACTTTCTTTGTGCGCGGTTATTTCAAAACGTTATACTTGCATTGTTTATTTTCAAGGTGAAGGTCGACAGATATGTTACTCTGGTCAATCGGATTCTTTATTTCCAATGGATTCGTCATTTCCGATTGGATCATTATTTAGACGTAATTTCCAGGCATGTTGCTTTACATCTGCACCAGCTCTATCGTTTTATTTTTTTAAATGACATTCAGAGTGAACTCTATAGAAAAGAATGAATTCATTCAAGAAAGTAAAGCAAAATTATACTGAGTTTTTATATGACCAGAATAGAGTCAATCACATTTCAATTGTAATTACGTTCGTTCAAAATGTTGATTCCTATCAAGTTTGTAGATATTCCCACAGTTTGTTCAGTATTGCCCATTAGTTGCACATTTTTCCCATGCGCGCCAAAAGACCACAAGACGGACAGGTGCGAACATGATTTCTAATATGACAATCTGAAGATCGATCTACATCCTTTGAACAGTTTTCTTCATTTGGTTCAGGTCGTAGGGTGCTTGGGGATACGATTATCAGCATATATTTTTGAATTTCTGATATATTTGGTGTCGTTGGCTCACTGTTTAGCTAAGTTACATTAAATTATAATACCTTGGTATTGCAGACGCTAATTCAAGCGGATGACGGAAGTTAATCATGGCAGAAGAGGCAGCTAAAAGAGACTAATTTGAAAAAAATATAACCGGGTTTGTGCTTTTTTTGTTTTGTTTTGTTTTTTATTTTTTTATTTTTTTATTTTTTTTTTTTTTTGTTTTTTTTTTTTTTTGTTTTTTGTTTTTGTTTTTGTTTTTGTTTTTGTTTTTGTTTTTTTTCCCTTAAATACCACGTCAAAGATAGCACGCCTCGTAGTGACGTCTGTAACCTTCTATCTCTAGATGGCATCAACGAAAATATTGGCCAGATTTTCCTTTGAATTTGGAAACTTTTAGAGAAAGTTCGATTAGTTTTGAATAATCTGTAACCTTCAAAAAGTTAAAATAAAATAAAGGGTAACAGTTGTATGCAGACAAAGACCGACACGGGCCATGTTTTCACCCAACATTCTAATTGTTTCATTGATTGGAGCTTTCTTTGTTCCTCTAAGAATACTTTGCAGGATGAATCGTCATTTCTTTGAAAGCTACAGCAAATAAAATATTAGATCTCTTTGTCGGATTGGTATGTTTCAGACTGTCAGTATATATTTTTAATGCTAATATTTACTGTACTTGCGTTAGTGTTTGACTGAATTGCAGTAAAGCACATTACTTTGCTATTGCAGACGCAGATTCCAGGACACGCGAAATTTAACCGTGGGGAAGCTAAAAGTAAGGAATGGGAAGAAATGCTACTGGATATGTTTTTATTTTAATTATACCACATCAAAGACAGACGTCTTGCTGTGACGTCAGTATGTATTATGAGTGGATTATTCATTATCATTATTTAGACGTGAATTCCAGGCATATTAATTTTTTGTTTTTGTGTGCGTGTCTCATACAAAAGACAGAATTCATTCAAGAAAATACTCTCTGCTCAGATGAACGATGAATTGATTGAACTTATTTGTCACCATATTTCAACCGTTATTACTGTATATACATTCATTAAGAATGTCATCCTACCCGGCTTGTAGACATTGCCACAGTTTGATCTGTATTACCATTTAGTCTCGCATTTTTCCCATCCTGGATTGAAGACCACAAGACTACAGATGCAGACATTTTTTTTTTAATGACAACTCATCTGAGTGCTTTCACGGGTGTAAAACCCTGCAAACAGTTTGCTTTATCTGGTTATGGCCGAAGATAGCACAGGAAATATAGAGAGTCTGGCATTGCGAATCTTGTGTGAAAGGGGTACACACGTTTTATACTTCTTTACTGATCAGTAAATACTTTGCTGAATGAATCGTATTTTTATTGAGGCTAGGTACAGAACACGTAAAAAAAATGGTTCTAAGTCCCTCTGATCCGCCAAGTGCCATGTCAGTTACTGGATTTATGTATTTTCGATTCTCCACATGTATTTTCTGAAGGCCCCAACATATTAACTGTGGTTGGGTTACTATTTGACTCAATTGCTGTAAAGTGTATTACTTTGGTATTACAGACGCAGATCCAAGGATAACTACAGTAAACCATAGCTGGACAGAAACGAATGTGAAAAAACGCAATCGGGTAAGTTTAATTTTGTTTTAATTATACCGCATTAAAGACAGCATGCCTTGTTGTGACGTCAGTGCGGCAAAACCCCGTCATCTCCAGAAGCTCGTTTTCTTAATCCTCTACTTGACAAGGAAAAGCAAATGAAGAAGTGCGGAAAGTCTATCTGTCCTGTTATAATGATTTTTTTTGTTCCATTTATAACAATCTAATACAAAATTTGGGCAATAAATCAATTTGCTTTAAAATCTCAAAAGGAGAGGAAATTAACAGTTTGTATGCAGACATTGACCCACGGTGGCCATATGGCTTTTGATCAGACATCTCTTGTTCATCATTTATAGGATTACAGCTTTCTTTGTCCCCTTTTATTTCATGATACATTTCTTGCCTCTGTATTTTCTAGGGGATGACCGAATGCTGTGATGACATTCTTTGGCGTGATGGATTCTGAATTTCAAACGGATTTGTCACTTCCAATCGCAAGTAGACGGCAGGTGGCCATATGACTTTTAAAATGACAATCTAAGGAGTGCTATCATGGGAAGATAAACCCTTGGAAACAGTTTTGCAGTTAGTTCTGGTCACCGAGTGCACAATCAATTTCACACATTGACATCGATATGTCTCATTTTGTCGGAAAATGAAACTTCTTGCGCAGAACAAAACAAAAAGAAAAAATATGCCAGCTGACAATGTACTTGCCTCATGTTGGAATGGTAGGTTTCAGTTTTACCTACAAACCCTGAATGCTTTATGCTCTCCTGGGCACAATGGCAGCTATAATTAACTACGACAAACTTGAAACTATATTAACACTGATTAACTTCTTTACAAAATTACAAAATTTCACGCTGTGTTGTAATCATTTCATTACACTCATCTCTCTCCCTGATCTTCATCTAATTATTAGTTTCTTAATGTGATATGGGTACAGTTTGAGAAAGAGGGGTAGCTGTAGATGGACAAGCAAGTAGGTAGCTTTACGTGGACAGGCACCCAGGTAGTTGTAGATGGACAGGCAGGCAGGTAGCTGTAGATGGACAGGCAGGCAGGTAGTTTTAGATGGACAGGCAAGCAGGTAGTTGTAGATGGACAGGCAGGCAGGTAGTTGCAGATGGACAGACAGGCAGGTAGCTGTAGATGGACAGGCAGGCAGGTAGTTGTAGATGGACAGGCAGGCAGGTAGTTGTAGATGGACAGGCAGGCAGGTAGTTGTAGATGGACAGACAGGCAGGTAGTTGCAGATGGGCAGGCAGGCAGGTAGTTGTAGATGGACAGACAGGCAGGTATTTGTAGATGGACAGGCAGGCAGGTAGTTGTAGATGGACAGACAGGCAGGTATTTGTAGATGAACAGACAGGCAGGTAGCTGTAGATGGACAGACAGGCAGGTAGCTGTAGATGGACAGGCAGGCAGGTAGCTGTAGATGGACAGGCAGGCAGGCAGGCAGGCAGGTAGGCAGCTTTACGTTGACAAGTAGAAAGGAAGCTTTCAGAAGTAAATGAAGGAACTATTAAGATAGCTGGAGACAGGGAGAGATTTTTTTATTATTATTTTTTTTGTATTATTATTATTATTATTATTATTATTATTATTATTATTATTATTATTATTATTATTATTATTATTATTATTATTATTATTATTATTATTATTATTATTATTTTGGCCAAAATAGAAGTATATGCTTTTAGTACATATGTTCCCATAAACGGCACATTTGGCTTTAAAATATGCCACGGAATTCGTGTTTGTGGTGATCACGAAGATTTCTTAAAGCGAGCACTCAATACCATTCCAACAAGAGGTGGACTGTGTGGACCTGTCGCCTTTGCTTTAAGGTCACACAAGACAGTATTTAATTTGCATTCTTCTGCAACTCGTGCTCACTGATTGATGTTTAAGATGAACGGACATGGGTATTTTTATTCATCTAAACGTCTTGCTGCCGAACAAAGTGTTTAGTTCTGCCTGTACGAGTTTATCCAAAAAATCGTCACATTTACCTACAAGGGACAGCTGCATGTAAATTTGTCTCACATGTACACCGATGAACGGTGTCGTCTCAGCATTTAACGAAAAGGCTGCTTGAGTAATCATATTTATCATTAACATTCTCTTAAGATTGTCCTTTAAAAATTACAACCGTCTTTCGTCATGGATTATAGATAGAACGAAAATGTGTCACGGAGACGTTGCAGCCGCAAGACATTTCGAAGACAAGGTCTGTTACGACTCCAGGTATATACGGTCCAGGTATAGACGATCTTTCGGGTTTTTCGTCCCTGTACTTTTCCCTTAGCAGGTCTGGGTGGCATATTTACAGCTTTAATTCTAAATCTAAGGTGTCTGCCTAGAGCAATGTAAAAATGTAATAAACTATTCTAACAAAAGGATTGTCAAGTTGTGTGTTTGCGTGTGTGTGATGCATGGAAATGCTGATGTGTGAGGAAAGGCATGGACGTATAGAGATAATACATTGTATCTATAATACATCCATGATGGACGTGACACAAGCAATAAAAAGTAACAATTGTGCTAAAAAGTAAAACTACGACCATGATGCAGAAGCAACAGATGGGTTACCAACAATATGCCATGAAATTTATTTATGTACAATGAGAATGATATATATATATATAAAAAACAAGAACGTTTTCATAAATACTTAAATCAAAGACGAGGCTAGGGCTACATATTCATAAGAACCCAAGTATATGACCCAATTATTGTTCCTGGTCCATTGGTTAATGTGAGTGTGGTATATGGATGGGTGAAAAGGCCCATGGCGTGAACAACCTCAACATGACCAGTTGTTGCCTAGTATATGTTACTGTTATAACGAAGTGCTGGTTCAGTGCACTTGGATATCCCTGGCCAAGCATAAGGCCATTCTCCCGTGTTGGGATTTTATAAGGGGCTCTCAACTTGATACGATATTTAGACACCACATTTTAGTAAGACTCGTCATTAAAAAATACAGAATTCGTGCGAAAAAAAATGCATGCCTAATTAGTAGTTTCACGCAGTGTGCTGTCCAGTTGATAGAATTCATGTTTGTGAGAAAAATTCGAGAGGTGCTGTCGAGGCAAGAGATACGAAATTGTAATAAATGTAGTAAATTGCGCAGCAGTGTGTGTGAAAGGGATAAAAAGTATTGTTGAGACGAGAAACTATGAAGTATTCTTTTTCGTTTGAAATTAATTTTGAAGTCTTATTACACGCTGTAATTTCAATACGAGATATTTCAGTCATGTTATGGAAAAAGAACGAGTGTCGGTCGATTCGTAAATCAAGAATCTACTGATACAAAGTCGTTTCTCTTAACTTTAACGTCAGATCTTTGCATATTGATACTTTGATCTTCTGTATCGTTGTTTTGATAGTAATTAGCAAAGATGCCACGTGGAAGCTAGTACTGACACTACTTTTGGTGGTTTGCCGGTATTTTGTTGACCCTATCGGGGGAGGAACAGAGTATGTTACAACTGTACGTCTACAGTTGTTACCTATCTGTGTAACATGAAATTTAGGTTTTACCCTTCAGGCCGGCATGACGCCATTTATTTTTTAAACCGACGCGCACTGGAATAGACGCCTGCACAGTGCAGTAATTTTGCCGTCCGACGCGAAAGCTGTCGACGACGGGCTGTCGGCCCCCTCCCCGATACGATATGGTGCAGTCATATCCAATTGTCTGGCTTTGTCGTACCCCTATCGGCGGTATTAGTGTATGGGCTGGCACTAGGAATATTGCAACGGCAGCCAATTTGGCTAAAGTAACATAAACTTGGTTAGCCAAATACTGCTAGTGTTAGCCAAATTCATGAGCAAAATCTACTTTGCGAAATTATTGTAATAAATCTAAACAATTGAAGAGAATATCAAGAATATAGGGATCAAAAGTTGATTGAATTATGAAACAACCTTAGCCAATTTGGCCAAATGGGTACAAGAATTCGTTAGCCGAACCCCGCCTTTTCGGCCACTGGCTATTTGGCTTGTGGATAGTGCCACCCCTGAGTGTAATTTGCCTCTGGTAATATGATCATAAGATGCAACATCCCAACAAACGCACTGGTGCCCAATGGCTGCATGTGTTCACTGCTTGGAACGGCCACGCTGCTTGTTGTGGTCATACTTGTTGAGCAGATGAGTCCGGTTCTTTGCAAATTTACCTGCAGTGAAAGGTCACCTGCTGTAAAGTCACTGTTTCTGGGCTGAACTGGAAGCCAAATACAGCAGGTACCACTCCTGAATCAAAACAGTAGTCCCTCCTTTGAAAGGTCACCCCTAGGATAAGCCCCGGGATAAGCTCAAAGTGGTCACATGCTGCACGGGGTCTGTCGGTGTTGGGTCACGTAAATGAAAACTATAGCACTATGGACCTCATAATCGTGACAACATATTTTTGTTGTTGTTGTTGTTTTCTAAACAGGGACTATTTTACACATGAACATTATGTTTTTACCTGTAATAGATGTAATGATACACTTGATTGAAATATGCTACTCCTGCTGACTGGCACCAAAGGAAAGCTATGCACCATACTGAGAAATTATGTAATGCGATCGATGGCTGACTTGGAGCTTTGATAAATGTTTGCTACCAGCTAACACTCTGATCAAGTCTTGAGTGGAGAAACGTCACTTCTTCAAAAACAAATGTAAAAGGAGACCACTATAGGGAAGTGTCCATTCCAGAGAGGGCCAGCCCTTTTGGTAAGAATGGCCGATTATGTACATTGACATGGACAACAGCATTCAAACAAACATGAACAATGTATACATACTATTATTATTAAAGGGGGAATAAATATATTATGTATTCTATAACTGTCTGTTCTCTTATTATATGAAAAATACATGAACTGGTCAAATGTCACTACAGTACGTGTGAAGAACAGATCTCTTAATACCAGCAGCAAAAAGAAAACAAGAACACTGAGACAGTCCTGTGCTCAGCTGACCCTACAGGCATAAACCCCGAATTTCCATTGGAATCCCCTTTGACTTGCACAGTAAGCAATAGAAATGCATGATTTACCGACAGGTACCAAAATTGAAAACTTTGTTTAAAATCCAGCGTATCACTACCTGGTGAATTCCTTTTTTTAACCCTCCCACAAGGCTTATTTCTATCAAGTTTTGGAACAATCTGAGTGATGTTTTGGAGAAAAGGCCAAAATAGTGAAAACACACAAAAAAAATCGTAAAAAAAACAAAACAAAACAAAACACTGCAACGCCACTTGTTGAAAAAAATAAGGTTTAGGGGCTCCCAGAAGCGCCCCTATGTAATTTCGAAGCAATTAGCTAGGCAGTTTTGGAGAAAGTTTAGGGATTTTTTTATCAGAAAACGAACCCCCACATTTAATTTTTGAAAGCCAAAAAGCACTGCAGCATGACCATTTGAACAAACTTAGTAGAATCCCACCCAAGGTACATCCTAACCAAGAAGTGAATTTGACAGTTTTAGAGAAGTCTGACGTTCCATTGCAATCCCCATTGGCTTAAATAGTAATCAACAGTAATGCATGCTTTCGGCGAACGCATTGAAAAAAAAATCGGGGATGAAATGTATCACCACCTAGTAAACAAGCTATATTCCCCCAAGTTTCAGAAAAATCTGGGTGAGGTTTTTGGAGATGTCAAAAACATCCAAAACACACAAACATTCGTACAAAAGAACAGAAAAAATCACCGCCACCTGTGAACAAATTAAGATCTGGCTGTCCGCAGAAGTGTCCCTACGCAATTTCTAAAGAATTGGCCATGTGGTTTCGGAGAGGAAGATTTCTTTTTAATATTTTGCCAAAAAATGGACAAAATAAGGTGCTCAGGTAACCTTGGATACAGAGACTAAAGTAATCATGTGGCCTTTGTTTTGGAGAAGAATTTTATCACAGATTTTACCAAAAATTAACCCCTCAAAAATGTTTTAAAAATCTGGAAATCATTGGACCACTTAAAGATACTTGGTAGAGACCTACCCGAGGTACATTTTGATCAGTTGAACTGAACCTGCTAAAAGTTTTGGAGAAGTCCAAAGTGTGAGTTACTTTTGTAATCCCTAATCGCCATAGACTCGCATGGTAACAACGAGGAATACATGCATCAATAGACAAGTACCCAAATTGAAAAATTGTTTAAAAAATAGCAGGGATCTGGATTATTCTCACCCGGTGAACAACTTATCTTAACCTCCCCACAGGTTACACTCTACCACGTTTCAGAACGATCTGAGTAACACTTTACAGAAGTCGAAGATAGCCTTAACACGCTAACAATCATGAAAATAAGAAAAAAATCCCAGCGCCACCTGTCAAACAAGATAAGGTCCAGGAGTTCAGAGAAGTATCCCTTTCAAAGCAATTGGCATGGTGGTTTTGGATTTTTTTTTTTTTTTTTTTTTTTTTTTAATGATTTTGCCAAGTTTTTCAAAATTTATAAAAAAAGTCGAAAAATCACTGAAGCACGACAATTTGTTCCAAGTTAATAGGGAATAACCCAAGGTACATTGCTACCAAGTTTGAAGTGTATCTGGATGTTGGTTTTGGAGAAATGGAAAATGGGACTTACCCTTGCAGTCCCTATTGCCTTGCATTGTAATCAGTAGGAATGTATGCATTAATCGATAAATTCAACCCAAATTTAAAACTTCGTTAAAAATGAGGGATAAACGGCCAATTATGGCTAACAAGTTTACAAGATAAGTGGCAATTGTCCACGTGACCACCAGGAACCTCTTCAGGACCACCATACAATCCACTTAGGGTATGACATGACACTTTATGTACTGTTTCTCTATACCAGCATGATAGCTATGGTAACAAATTAGGAGACCAGTTTAGTGTAAACTGTACACCTTGAACCCTTCAGAGGGGTCGTAACTGGGTCAGAATTTTTTTCAGACAATGTGAAGGTAGAACTGTGAGGGAGAAGGAGCCACCGAATAGGGGGAGGGTTTGGGAGTGGGGTGTACCCCCCTATGTTTTTAATGTCACTTAAAATAGTGCATTTTGGTGACTCTTTACCAGTTTATTTCGCCACATGTATGTTTCATTTATTACTGCTTCTGCAATTCACTTAGTGATGTATAATCATTTGTATGCTTTTATATGCTGTCTTAATGATAGTTGTATAATGTGGCATTCCGAAGTAGTATGGCCATCCGCTCTTTCATCGGTTGATTGACCAGCCCTATCATTCCCGTGATTATATCACATTTGGTGCTACAATTTACACAGTGTATCTACATGTTGTCATATAATGTAATGGGGTGGAACTGTTTTGCGAAATATATCATATCACTTTTAAGGGTGGAACTCCTTGGTTTTTGTGGGGTTGGGTGGGTGGTGGTGGAACTCTTTTGCGAAATACATTATATCCTTTTCAGGGTGTAACTCCCTGGAAAGATGTTTAACTTTAAAGGTGGAACTCCTTTTGTTGGTTTCTTTGTTTGTTTATTTGACGGGGTGGAATTAAAATTGCGAAATACAGTATATCTTTTTTAGGGTGCAACTGCTTGGAAAAATATTAAATTTTCAAGGGTAGAGCTCCTGGGTTATGTTTTATTTTTTGTAATTGGGAGTGGAACTTCTTTGCAAAATATATTGTATGTTTTTAAGGGTGGAACTTCTTGGCAAAATATAGAACTTTAAAGGGTGGACCTCCTTAGTTTTTTTTTTTTTTTTTTGGAGGGGGGGGGGGATGGAAGTCCTTTGCGAAATTGAATTATAACCTTTTAAGGGTGAAATTCCCTAGAAAAATATTAAAGTTTTAAGGGTGGAACTCCTTGTTTTTTAATTTTTGGGGGTCGATGGGTAGGTGGGGTGGAACTCCTTTGCGAAATACATTTTATCCTTTTAAGGGTGGATCTCCTTATTTGTAATTTTTTGGCGGGTTGGGTGGGGTGAACCTTCTTTGCAAAGTACATTATATAGTCTTTTTAGGGTGTAACTCCTTAGAAAAATATTAAACTGTTTCAGGGTGGAATTCTTTATTTCAACTAAACATATTTGATCCTGATTATGGTTTTACTCAACCTTTCTTCTCTTCTCTTTTTTTCCTTTCTGTTTTTTTTTTTTTTTTTTTTTTTTTTTTTTTTGGTTTTGTTTTGTTTTTTTTTTTGGGGGGGGGGGGGTTCCTCAGCTGAGCGGGGTAGTTCGTTTGAATCACCAGAACCCTACACACACACACACACACTTGCTTGGCTTGCTGACATTTATATCACTTCCTGACAAATCAACACGTACAGCGACCTTGCTGACAACTTAATCGATTGTATGGCGGCCTAATTACTTTTCTTTGCATTGGTAGCCAAACGTTGCTTTGTAGTCAAGGTTCATACAGGTTCTTTAGAAAGCAACAATTTTTAACATATTGTAACGTGTTGACGTTGGTACTGGCGTGTATCGCCAAAGTCATGACATTGCAAGGATAGAATCAAGAAACCGGTGGTTGCAAGCAACGTATCTTAGTACCATGACTGTCATTAACTTACATGCATTAATATTAAGGTAGAGGGGACCCAAACGTCACGATGACAAGTTTGAAAATGAAACATTACAGACAATTTGATATATTTTAACAATTGCTCCAAATTTGCATTGTTCAATTTTTACTGTGTCTTAGCATGAAAGCAGGTATAGTTGAGAAAAGCAGCTCTTCAGCCAAGGAACAGCAAGCCGGACGCAGCATTATTACTTTTGCCAGGTGGTAATTTATTGGTACAGGGACTGAATGCAGGTCATCACTCAGCCTCTATCAAACTTGAATGTGTATTGAAAGAAGTAAATAGGTGCAAGTATTTCACGTTTTATGGCATTACCTCAATCAATCAAGAATGAGATACAGAATCAAGGAAGGAAGAAATGAAGCATGGAAGGAAAGACAAAAAGAAGAATGTGGCAGCCCTTTCATTCCAGGTGTTTATCTATTGTAGCGTTGATGACACACGCGAAAAAAAAGTTGAGAATGGAGTATCGAATGTGTTAATTCGCTATTAAGTTTCTATCGAGGAAACATAATGTAACAGTCTGATGTTTATGATATTAATTAATAACTTTTGATTTCCCATTTCAAGACGCTTCGGACATATCACCGGGACCGTCATCCGACTTTTTAAATGGATCAGTTACCTATGTATAATGCACCTGACCTTAGCACATCCTCATCTTTTTGTGATCTTTCATATGAGGATTTTTGCATGAAGTCAACTTCCATAGACAACACAGGTTCGACAGACTCAGAGAATTCAGTTTCAGACTGATAAATTTGAACCTTTAAAACTACATAAAGAAGCCAAACCCTTGAGCTTTCGCATTGCGCATTTGAACATGAACAGTTTTAGATACAAATCTGGTGATATTTTTAGCCTGCTGACGAGACAGTTACTGGACTGCCGTATTATTAGTGAGACAAAGCTTGACGAGTCTTTTCCTGATTGTCAGTTCAGTGTTCCAAAATTATTTTTGATGCCGCCGTGACCGAAAATGAACATGGTGGTGGCCTCATAATATATATTAGATCAGACATTCCATCACGAAGCATAGATTTTATTGAATCCAAGAAATTGAAAAGTGTCGTGATTGAGTTTACTTTGAAAACGGTATCGTGGATGCTTATTTCTGTTTACAGACCTCCTACCTTCCCAAATGCTATATTTCTTGAGGAATGTTCAATCATACTCGACAAAGCCTATGTACAGTCTGATAATTGTTGCCGGAGATATTAACTATAATATGCTTAACTCTGCTGATTCTCCTGTACACAATTTATGTGATAACTTTGATCTTACAAGCATGATCAAGGAACCTAATTGTTACAAAGGATCCAATGGAACTCTCATTGACTTGTTTCTAACAAATAGTCCATTATCTTTTCAGGACACTGGCTCTTTTGACTGTGGTCTTAGTTACTTCCACCATCTAATATATACTTCAACACGTGTAGAGGTCCCTGCAAGGCAGCCTAGGTACATTACCTTCAAATCTTATAATCATTTCAATGCCCAGAATTTCTTATCAGACTTACAAAAGGCTCCTTTGCATGAACGTGACATATTTGACGATGTTTACGACTGCTGTTGGACTTTCACTCGGTTGGTCAAGGAGGTCGTGGAAGAGCATGCCCCAAAGAAAACGAAAAGTGTCAGAGCCCAGCAAGCGCCTTTTGTAAATGCTGTATCAGCCTTTAGAAAAGGTTATAGCTGCAATAACATACTTATGAAAATCACCGAGGACTGGAGAAGAAAACTTGATTATGACAAATATGTCAGTGCAATACTTATGGACCTGGCAAGAGCCTTTGACTGCTTACCCCCATGCACTTGCTCTAGCTAAGCTGAAAGCATATGGTTTACAGTACAGTGCTCTCCAGCTTATGAGCAGCTACCTTAGTGATAAATATGAGAGAGTCAAAATAGCTGATAAACGTAGTGACTGGCTGAAAATCATTAAAGGTGTCTATCAGGGGTCTATTTTAGGACCACTTTTATTCAACATTTTTATTAATGACGTGTAGTTTATGATAAAGGGTTGTCATCTGTACAACTATGCAGATGACAACACTTTATCCTTCAGTCATCATGACCCTGAAAATCTGCATCTCTCACTTGAGCCTAAATCTGAAGAGTCCATTAAATGGTTACACAAAATGCAATGCTTGCAAATCCTGATACGTTTCAGGCTATTGTCCTTTGCCCCTCTAGGAGAGACTTCTGCAACATCAATTTTGGGATTAGAGGTGAGGTTATCAAGTCAGAAGATCATGTAAGACTGCTCGGTGTATAAAAGTTGACAACAAGCTCAAATTTTATGTACATGTTACCTCCCTCTGTAAAAAAAGCAGCCAGACAAATTAATGTTCTGTGACGCATTAGCTCATATTTTGACGAGTCCTCCAAACTTTTGATTTTATGTCTTTTATTCTTTCAAATTTTAATTATTGTACTCTAGTCTGGCACTTTTGTGGTGCTACTCTGACCAAAATTTGAAACACTTACAGGAACGAGGTCTTCGTTTTGTTCAACGACCATTCTAGTGACTACTGCACCCTTCTTAAAAGGGCACGACTGCCAACTTTATTTATAGGGAGACTACGCTCCCTGGCCACAGAAATGTATAAGGCCCTAGGCAGCTACGTGCAGACTACACCCAGAATATGTTTTTACAACTTAAGTCTAATAAGAATTTCTGGTCATCTAGATATTTGGATCTTCCTGCGCTTAAAATGGTCACTTTTGGAAATAAAACTCTCTGAGATATCTTGGCGTCAAAATTTGGAACAGAATGCCTAACGATATAAAAAATGCTGTCACCCTTTCAGAATTAAAAACAAAAGGGCTGTGTGAACAGCCCGTGCCTCAGCTGATCTTGACATTCAGCACACTTCCAGCTCTATGAACTTGGGAAAGGATCGAGGACACCATGTTCTGAGTAAGTCTGAACTTTACAGAAGAACACTTATATGTGCAACATCAAAGTTCAAGTAGTTCTCAAGTTATAATGAAGAGTAAAATTCATGTATGTTGCACTGTGACCCCACAAACCAGGTCAAGGTCATTCATGTACTGTCTCACCATGACCTTCATACAGAACAATTAACACGTGTAGCTAACTCAAAACAGATCTCAAGTTATCAAGTAAATAGTAAATTTTGTGTCAGTTGTCCTGTGAATTAGCATTAGAATGCCCATTGACTTACAAGATCTTTTAAGATTTGTCCAAAAAAAAGAACAAAAAAATTCATCAAAAATCAAAAAATCACTGGAGCATAAACATTTGAACAAAATTGGTAGAAACCAACCCAAGGTACATTGCCACCAAGTTTGAAGTTAATCTGGATGACGGTTTTCGAGAAGAAGTCGAAAATGTGAATTAGCATTAGAATGCCCATTGACTTCCATAGTAATCAACAGGAAAGCTGCATTGACCGACAAGTACCAGAATTGAAAAAATCGTTAAAAATCAGGAATCTGCAGCATTCCCACACAGTGAACTACTTTGTTTGACCCTTCTACAAGGAACATATCCATCATGTTTCAGCTTAATCTGAGTGACAGTTCTGGAGAAGAAGTCGAAAATAGCTATAACACACAAAATTCATAAAAAATTAGAAAAAAATTGCAGCGCCACCTGGTGAACAAATTAAGAACTAGGAGTCCCAGGGAGTGTTCCTGTGTGATATCAAAGCAATTGAGTAAGCGATTTCGGAGAAGAAGATTTTTTAAGATTTACCAAAAAAAGAACTAAAAAATTCATTAAAAATCCAAAAATCACTGGACCATGACCAATTGAACAAACTTGGTAGAGACCCACTCAAGGCACATCTCCACCAAGTTTAAAGTGAATCTGGCTGACGGTTTCGGAGAAGAAGTCGAAAATATGAATTGTGGACGACGGATGGACGGACGGACGACAGATCCTCAAAAAACCTCAGCTGACTGACAAGTCAGCTGAGGTAAAAAAAAAAACTGATATTAACTTGGAATTTCGATAACACTTGTAATTGTTCTGCCTGTCAACAGCTTCACTGCTATCTAAATATCTGGATGGCTGGAATCCACCTACTCTAAATAATTTAGTGCTTATTCTGTGATAATGTTTTATATACAATCTGTTTTCAGTGCGATCTAAATATCTGATGGCAGGAAGCTACCTTCTCTGAAAAATTTTTAGTGCTTATTCTGTGATAATATATACAATTTGTTTATTTCATTTGTGCATTAATTTTAGCCTGGGCTAATTTTTTATGGTCGGTTGCAATAGCCTCTGGCTAATGTTCTGTAATTTTCAACGTACCGACATGAAATAAAGATTTGTATCTTTGTATCTTGTATCTAATGAAAGCCCCAGGCAAGGCCAAGAGCTCCTCACAGCGACAGATATTTTTTTAAAAATAAGATTACAACGTAGTTTTGAAATCATTGGTGACACTTATCGTCCATTTTTAGAAGGATCGATTCAAGTGGAACGAATTTGCAAAAAAAAAAACAAAAAACCAAACACCTGTGTGTCCGCGAAACAGTGTACATATGCATATACTCCATTCATTGTTCATGGCTTTGTGTCAATTTTAGTCAGCAGAAAGGTATTCCCGTTGACTTATAATTTGTTTCAATGTGGAAATATTGCTTTGCAAACAGCTAAATTCACTGAATAATGATTGGGAGATGTTACAATAAGCACCATTTTAAGAAATAAGTTGACAGCGATACGGGCAATTCTAGAATCGTGCAGCGCAATATAGGAATTCCTAAAATGGCACCCATTATGGGAATTCCTCGGAATGCTCGGAACATATACATGTGATCACTGTAATGGGTAGAAGCGAACAAGACATATTTGTAAAGCATAGATGCCCCTTCCACCCCCCACCCCCATCATTATTTTCGCCCTCATTACCCTGTTGATTGTACTAAATGGGGTACTCGTGACCTTGGGAAATGGATGCAGAAACCAAATTCACTAAAGTGGCCTTGTGACCTTGGAAATCAGGTCAAGGTCACCCTTCTTTGAAGCTCAACATCTACAAAAAAGCTCTCACTCAAAAAAAATCTGGCTTTGTGACCATGGGAATTGACTCAAGGACACCTATTTCAGAACTTGACCTAGCTCTTAGAGAAGGCTATATTCCTGTACAATGAGTCTAGGTCAAAAACATCTTTAGTTATGTTGCAGAAACCGGGTTCACTAATAGGAGACTAGGTGGTGACCTTGGGAATTTGGTCAAGGTTATCCATCTTCTCAGCTGACCAGTCCTATTACCATGTGCAATATTGAAGTCACAACTTGAATCCTGAGTTATATCAAGAAACCAAGTTCACTCAAGTTCCCCTCTAACCTTTGAATTCATATCAAAGTCACCCATCTTTAAACTTGACCTAGCCCTGGATAAAGACTATAATCCTGTCAAATATAAGGTTCCTGTCACAAAAACTTTTCTAGTTATTGTGCAGAAACTTACTATAGTACCTCTGTGACCTTGGAAATAGGGTCAAGGTCAACCACCTTCATACTTAACCTAGATATACCTGGGCACTATCAAAGTCCAATCTCAAAAACTTGTTGAGTTATGGTGTGGAAACCAGTCTCTCTATCGACCTACCTAGAGACTTGGGAATTTGATTAAGGTCATCCATCTTCCAAGCTGACCAAGCCCTAAGTGAGGACTATTATCATGTGCATTATTCAAGTCATAACTTAAATTCTGAGTTACAATGGAGAAACAAAGTTCACTAAAGTGTCCTTGTGACCTTTAAATTTAGGTCAAGATCACCCACCACTTAAACTTGATCTAGCTCTGCATAAGGACTAAAATCCTGTGCAATATACAGGTCTGGTCATAAAAACTTTTCTAGTTGTGGTGTGGAAACCAAAACTTACAATAGTACAATGTACATCCGTGACCCTGGAAATCAGATCACGGCAACCACCTTCATACGTAACCCAGAAACACCTGGACGCTATCGAAGTCCAATCTCAAAAACTTCTTGAGCTATGATGCAGAAACCAGTCTCTCTACGGACCTATCGACCAACCCAGAGATGTTGGGAATTTGATTAAGGTCATCCACCTTCTAAGCTGACCAAGCCCTAAGTGAGGACTATTAACATGTCCATTATTCAAGTCACAACTTGAATTCTCAGTTACAATGGTGCAACCAAGTTCACTTAAGTTACCTTGTGACCTTTGAATTTAGGTTGAGGTCACCCATCACTTAAACTTGATAGAGCTTTGCATAAACTTCATGAGGTATGGTGCGGAAACCACAGTCTCTCTGCTGACCTACATGCCCCATCTTCTTTAAAGGAGGGCATAATTAATAATTTAAAAAATTGAAGCAGACATTTGATCACCAGCTGGCTTTATTTTAAGACGGAAAGAGTTAATATGAATGCCTCTAATTCCTGGTACATTTATTGCAGCCACTATGTGCTTACCATACATTTATAATGTAGCTTAGTCTATGTAGTTTGGGGACTGCCGTTTAGAAGGTCACGGTTCCAGTCACGATGCAGTACTTCTGGAGAAACGGTCTCTGTTGGTCATTTTTTCTAAGACAGAGTTCATCTGTATCATGTCAGTTGGCTTAGAACAGAATGCTCTAGAATTAACCAAAATTCCATACAAAAAGAACAACTTGTGTTGTAGAGTTCTGTAGTTTTTAACCTTTTTAACTTTGAATGCTGCAACAATTCCCTTACGGTGAGAGTCCTACGTTTCTGGTATGCCAGTCGATATTCTATTACTGTAAATTGCTTTATTCTTGCGTGTATAAATTTTCACAGTTTTTGTATTTTTGACACTTTACTGTAGTTTTAATTTTACTGTTTTTATTTTCACGGTTTTGTGCCATCAGCGAAATATGTGAAAATAAAGGTACAGCAAAATTGAAGCAATATACAGTAATACACCATTTTGAGTACAAGATGAATTCTAATGACTTCTCTCAATGAAACAAGTACAACATATTCAGATTTTAAAATCATTGATGTATATTTCGTCAAATACAAATCTGATCAGCCCAATCAAGATTGCTCTAGTGACCTCGGTTTGGCCTGTACATTTTGCAGTAGAAAAACAACACATCCAGAACTACAGCATATATATGAACAAGTCTTTGTAAATATAGATTCAATGCACAACCTGAAAAAAAAATTGTTACGACAGGTACCCAGTATTTTTTAAATCCACAAAGGTGTTCTCTGTGTTATCGTCTTAACACGACTCCAGCTACTTAGTCACATGGTGGGTAAGACTGAACTTGACAGAGTTATTTGCTCCACGGTGAAGACAGTGCTACAAACCTTTGTATTATCAAAGGTGGATTGAAGCAGCTGTGTTGGTGAAAGGAATTTTTGCAGCCAACCTCTCCAACAACAGAAAGAAAGCACCAAAAGTGATCTTTTTCTTGCTCCTTGTACATGTTGTACATGTCTTTGGTTTCAGAAACATCCACATTACTAACAAATGTACGAACACAAGGCATGAACACAAACATTTGCCAATTAAAGCATGGGATATTCATGATAAAAAATATGTTCCACACAAATGAACCATGTTGCCTTCAAGTGGCACTACGGGTAACCTCCCCCTGGAATCCACCTGTTCCTGGTGGTGACACCTGGAGGTATAAATAAAACCTACTTCATTAGTTGGAAATGAAAATGTCATGTGACAC
This sequence comes from Hermodice carunculata, assembly GCA_964020975.1. NCBI lineage: Eukaryota > Metazoa > Annelida > Polychaeta > Eunicida > Amphinomidae > Hermodice > Hermodice carunculata. The sequence continues at coordinate 419,026 of OZ026615.1, read as the reverse complement.
TGGATGCAAGTGCCACCATGCAAAACAGTGTATCCGACATGCTCTATTGGTAAATCTAGAAGCTTTAAATTATTACAGGGCATCACCATGGAAGATTCACCGGGCACCTCCTGTCATATCAGATAAATCCAGAGATGTTACATGATACTTCTTAATCCGTGGTGCCCTCTCATAACAGAATTCCAGTTCTTTAGGTTTATCTTGTTGCTGGACGAGATGAGTTCAGTCCTAGACAACACGCACTAGAATGAGCTGTGTTACACCTCAGTAGTGACAATACTGAATACCTGCCACTCTGTAGGCCCCTCTATTCAGCAAAATTTCCTAAACAAAGGTCCAGAATTTTTGCCAAAAATTTCCTTAAAAAAGGGTAATTTTTGTCTTTTATGGCTTAAAATCCCGGAAAATTTGAAGAACCAAAGTCAAAATTTTCTTCCTGGAGCACTTTTCATGTCAATGGGACCATCTTTCCTACTTTTTCAGCTTAAAATGTCCTAACAAAGAGTGGGTTTTTGAAAAGTCGAGCCACACCCTTCCACCAAAAATTTGGAGACCCTCCCCCCCCCCCCCCCAATTAGACCTGCCTGTCATTACACAACTCTAACTGAACAAAAAAAAAATGCACATTTTGATTTCAAGCTAACTTTGGGTATTATAAAAATTGTCAGCTTTTAAGAAGGGTTTACACATTGTCAGCCAGCAAATCGGCTATGGAGGCGGTTTTAATGGCCTATGGGTCATGAAATCCACTTGTAAGAGTTGGCAAAATTGCGCAGATTGAGTAAGTTAAGCAACTTTAATGAGGGCAGACCCACAAATGTATCAATGTTTATTATGTACAATCATTCCTACAGACTACCTGAGCATTTAAAAGTTGGCACAGACCACTGTCTTGTCTTTCATAACATCACTATAGCTATGATTTCTCTCATGTCTGGAGCTTATTCTGAATGGGTTATCCTACATAGGTATGAAGGACCAGGTTTTAATTTTAATCTTTCATCTGATTTGTCACTCATTGGTTTTAAGCAGTAGCCAAACCAAGAGGCTATGGTGCATTTTATAAAATACCAACTTCTCCCACTTTCAAAATGGCGTTTTTTTCAAACTTATTTCTTCCATTTAACTTAAATTTGGTATATATTTGCCCTTTTAGACATAGGAGAAAGAAAATCCAGTACGGGTGGCCTATTGGGGATAATGTTGGGATCACTCCTTTGATTTTCAGCCTGGCAAAAACATGAAAATCCAACAACTCTTGATCCCAACTTTATCCTCAATGGGCTACCCATACTAGATTCTCTATACGTTATCCACACATATGATGCAAAATGTGACTAATTCCTACGATTAGATAATTAACATTTTCTTTCATATACAGACAGGTTCTTGAAATCCCACAGCCACTCCTTCCTCACAGTTACTTCCAAAGCTCTGCTACATTTGTGTGGAGAAACAGAGCTTGGTCTCATTCGCCGACAATGCCCATTAGATCACCCAAAAATTAAATATCAACGCATGCAGCTGACTAAAACACTGTAACCCCGGCCTCGTCTTTGGTTTACACAGCACCTACCATGGATGCAAATGTAACACCTAACATGTATCTGTATAATCATTCTATAAAATAGGCTAGGTAGCTTCCAGCTTATGACCCACTTGGGGACTCATTTGGCTGTAAAAGCCTTGAATTTACTAAATTTGTGCATCTAACATGATAATAGTGATTAAATTAAATAATAGGTTTTGACGTAAATAGTGACTGGATTGAATTTGGAGCATAAAGTGATTGGATTTTGTGCTATTATATATGTATTGGTACACAACTGCATGTACACACAGGAGGTAGCACTGTTGCACCTGTATATATAATGGATATGACCAAAAGCATCTTCTAGAGTCCTGTATACCTCTATTTCTACATGTAAGTTATACATCTCACAGGATGGGATCATGACCTGTATCAATGACTGTCTGTGGACACTACTGTAGTAGTAGGCACATATGAAGTTTCAATTACTAAACTGAAGTTGATCTGTTCTGTTCCACAGAAAGATCTGTTTCCATTACTTAAGTGAAGTTGATCTCTCTTGTTCCACAGAAAGAACTATCACCTTTCCATGGTTTTGGTAAAATCCCATAATCAAAAGTGTCACAGGGTCATTCTGACAAGAGCTCACAGTCGGCTCCCAAGGTTTCCCCAGCATGTTTGCCTGTGCAGACCGATTCTGTTCCATGTACTTGCTAATGTTAACCCTTTCCCCCTTGAATTAAGACTGAGTCAACAACTTTCCTTGGCATGGGTTGGGCACTCAAACCCTTTCCCCTTGAATTAAGACTGAGTCAACAACTTTCCTTGGCATGGGTTGGGCACTCAAACCCTTTCCCCTTGAATTAAGACTGAGTCAACAGCTTTCCTTGGCATTCGTTGGGTAATACCCATGCCAAGAAAGCTGTTGACCTGGGACATGTGGTCTCATCTACAATTCTCATTTAAATTGTTTTTGTTCATTGCTGTTGAAACCAGCCGAAAACACTGAACCACACGACATTTAACCACGAGCCGCTTTTGAGCCACTTTAAGGGGTAATGGTTAAGGGGTAATGGTTAACTGCGAAAAGATTCTGATGGCACTCTCTGGGGTGTTGCCACCTCAAGCCATGTGCACCCAGTGTACAACAACAGCAGTGAGTCGGCTCACACAGGCAACCAGCCTGTATACAATCAGATCCAAGGAGCATGAGGAGGTTACCTCGGAGTCTTTCAGGGGCCCAAAGCTAATTACTGTAGTTCTAGACATTTTCGTGCGTGTTAAATTTTGCGTAAACTCATTTTTTCCCAAATTCCAGAATTTTCGCACAATCCAATGCCATACAATGTAGTGAAATACAATGCAACTTATTTTCGCACTTTGAGTGGTAGCATGAAAAGCGTGAAATTAAATCGGGCATGAAAATTTCTAGAACTACAGTATGACATGCAACTTTTGCCTACGTCTGAAAATTACATGCAAGCATCTGATGATGTAAATGTGGTCTGCTAGGGTTTTTTTCATCATTATAAATAACATGCCATCAGGCAAAAGCTTTCCTTGGAGCACTGCGGACACATTCCAGAACACCAGTTGTTAAGTCTCTACAGGGTTACTGTACAGATCCAGTGGGGCTGCTGATGTTGCTCTTACATCTCCAGATTCAAGATGATAATAGTCATCATCATCATCATTACCAAAGAACACAATGTGAGTTTGCTTTCTGGTGCCATGAAAAGGGGCAAAGGGGCATGAGCTTCAAGGGGCTCTGCCCCAGACCCCTGGCCCACTTTCCACAGCTGCCCTCGCCCCCCCCCCCTTAAAAAATAATACTAAAATTTAAAAAAAAAAAAATTATATATTTGCCTGTTCAGCACAAAAAATGTCATTGTGACTTGAACTGAGACGTCATTGTCATTCAACCCAAAGTAAGTACCCTACAGTCAACATAATGGAATACACGTATATAGACACTATTTTTTATTGACAACCTGTGTGTACGATTTTACCAACTTGCTTTGCTGGTCATTTATATACATAAGATGAATGTACAATAATAAGTGGTAAGCAAATATACAAACATCAAATACTTCCTCAAGTCTCAACATGAAACTCCAATATTTCTGTTTCTTTGATCCTGTAGTATTATTGCTCCTGGTCAGTCTCCAAAGAATGGGCCCTCATAAACTGTGAGCCCTCTCAGGTCCATTATCTGTCTGTCAAAAAGAGTGCTATTATTTGGTTTGTTACCTTCTTGTAACATGAATACAACTTAAGTTTATTTAAAGTGACACACAGTAGATTTTCACAAATGGTAAGGATAGAGGGTGCAGATAATATTTTCACTCCCTCAATGCTAATCCCAACAAAGTTCATATTTACCAGAATCATTATGATTCCGCACTGATATGCCTTGTAAAAAGAAATTTTATTTCTGTAGCAGCACGCTTAGGTTTGCCAGGAAAGCTGTGGACACAGTCACTGCCTTGCTATTGACAGGGTTCAAATCTCCTGCTGTGCACTGGGCAACTTCTGATGGAGTGGTCACAATAATAAAGCTATAATCTGGCAGGGTCTGGCCTCAAAGCACCACATACTGCTTATGAAGTCCACAAAATAGCACTTCTTTCTCTTCCAGGAGACTTTATTCAAGCTCAAAAAAAAAAAAAAAAAAAAAATTCTACATATTTCACCCAAAGACAAAGTTGTCCTACAACTTTCCTACAATTTTGTGATATTTAAACACACCTGTACAAGTTGACCCTTTCCTCCTATCTCTAATACTGGTCAATGTAACCCTTTCCTCTTCAGACTGAGACTAAGTCAGTAGGTTTTCTTGGCACAAGTTGGACATACTGCAGCCAAGCCACAACAGATAAAGCTATTGACTTGGCATACGCCATCATGACAGACTGTATCTACAATTATCAGTAACATCTTCTTTCTACATGAACTTTAAATGAAAACTTTTGAGCAGATGATGATTTACATCTGGGCACTTTTGGGCAATAGGAGCAGGAGAGTGTGAATATTTCAGTATTTTCTAACTTCATAGCAAGACACCCTACGAGACAAAATCAACACATAACTGTAACAGCTCAGCCGGAGGTCCCCACATGGCTATGGAAATATCACTGCAGCCTATCTCCTACTCTGAATGAAAGGACAATGGGACATGATCGTCTGTGACACACTCCATGTTAAGCTACTTCCTGAGATGAAACAAAATGCTGATACAATATGACAGTGATGATAATGATGTCACTTTGCATTGCAGTTTGCTATTTACATGTTTTTAAATATTTCATTAAAATTAAAAGAAAGATACAAGTGTCGTAAAACGTGAGTCTTCAGTCAATGCAATACCTTGATGTACACATGCACTGTGTACATATTTACAGGATATAGTATTTTGTAATTTGGACTCACAAGTAATCCTAAAAATAACATTTGGAAAAATCACATCTTGTGGACTGAATTTCAATGCCATCACCATTGCAATTGAACTGAAATTCAGTCCACTAACATACAAAACTGGACAACATACACGCAATTACACATCGAAAAAAAAAAAAACATGAAAAAATCACTTCAGACATAGACTAATCTGGATTGGTCATAGCATATTCTTAATTGGTGGAATATTTTTCATCCATCCAACACAAACATCTTAAATTTCCCCTGCAAAGTAGCAGCTACCAATAACTTAAGCATGTGCCAGGCACCCAATTGGTGACATCAGAGACACAACTGTGTTTGGATGAACACTGGCCCACTCTGTAAAACTTGGCCTCATACACGCACAGTTACACATACTCTAAACCATGTAAACAGTTATATTTGACATGCATACACATCATTCACACCTTTTTCTACGCTAAAGTGTCCACATTTTTATCATCTCGCACTCTGTTTCTGCAGTTTATCTTTTAAAATTTATGTTGAAAATTATGCAAATAATAACGATAGTCTTATTCAAGATGCGGATGTCTCTGCCTGACTAAGTTCACTGTTTCTTTCTGTAAGTCAGTCTGTAGTGAGGGTCCCGCTGTTGTCATAACAGAGGTTTGGTCCATGTCTGTACTGGCTGCACTTTCCTGTACATCCACCCACTCCCCAGAATCACTGATATTTCTGTCCTTTAAATCGGGCCCTTCTGCAAGTTCTGCTTTCAACTCCTCTGGTGAACCTTTACTGTCCAGCATGGCTTTAGTAACTGGCTGTACACTGGCTACGGTGGGCTGTGGCGCCACCTGCTGGTACTTCAATGCTGCAAAGAAGAACGAGGAATCTGTTTTCATGCATCGTCTCATACCAGCATATTCTTTTGTTCTACCTGCTAACCAGTCCCTGGACTTGGGGCACTTACCAAATTTAAATAAGGTCAACCATATATCTCTTCTTGTTTAAACTGTTAATCTATTAGAAACAACATGAAAACCATATAATGTGTACATGTACTGTTAATGATTAACAGCAAGAAACATCTTGGCACAAAGGAAAGCTGGTGATGAATTGCCTGTATCATTCTTGGCTTTAAAAACCAGAGCCATGCCCAGGGGGCATGAATGTCTCGCCAGCATTCAGTAGCAATGTAATTGTAAGACCAAACATTATAATGGTATTTAGTAGATGTTGAATGTATCAAGTAAATCTCAATATATTTACTCAGAATATACCACTTTTTTTTTTTTTTAAAACAAAATGGCCAATAAAGTATATAACATCTTAATACAAATCAGAGCTTGACATGCCAGTCTCAAGCTTCGTAGTGATAGATGTCATGTAAAGCACTTAATACCCCTTGGCCAACATGACTTCATATGTTCAGTTACCTAAGTTTGACCTTCAAAGGACACTTCAAGATAAATTTAAGAACACCAAAAATAAAGCATAGGTACTTTGCTATTCATGTTAAATAGTAACTAGGGACCTACAATCAACTATACCCAAGACACACAAGGAAAATAAGATTTGTCGAGTCAAAAGTAGGTCAAAGTCATCCACTTTCAAGAGATTTCTGACATTTTGTAAGATGCAAAGCTAGTATAAATTTGGTGAACTTGGTTTGACTCTTGGCCATGAATAGCATTGTACATTCGAGGATGCAATGCATCTGACCTCCAAAGTAGGTCAAAAATACATCAAGGCCACCCACTTTCAATAGACTTCTAAAGCTTTCCTAAGAAGCAAAGGTGGTGTAAGTTTGGTAAACTTGGCTTGAATTCGTCAAAAGTTGCAGTGGTAACGCCACGTTTTGCATTTCACCCATGAAAATACATTTAGGTCATTGAAATCAGTTGAGGTCATCCAATTTCAACAGGCTTCTGAAGCTTCTAAGTGTGACAGTGATGACCCTCATCTCTAGGGATGATTATAATGAATCATCCACCCAAGCATGAAAGCCTTTCCTAGTCTAGTTAGTGAAATAATGCCACTCAGAAGTTTTTCTCCAATGCTCAATCAAGCATAAAGTAATCAGTGAAGTGTGACAGTGATGACCCTCATCTCTAGGGATGATTACAATAAGTCATCCACCCAAATATGAAAGGCCTATGTAGTCTAATTAGTGAAATAATGCCACTCCGAAGTTTTTCTCCAATGCTCAATCAAGCATGAAGTAATCAATGAAGTGTGACAGTGATGACCCTCGTCTCTAGGGATGATTACAATAAATCATCCACTCAAATATGAAAGGCCTATGTAGTGTAGTTACTGAAATAATGCCACTCCGAAGTTTTTCTCCAATGCTCAATCAAGCATGAAGTAATCAATGAAGTGTGACAGTTATGACCCTCGTCTCTGGGGATGATAACAATAAATCATCCACCCAAATATGAAAGGCCTATGTAGTCTAGTTACTGAAATAATGCCACTCCGAAGTTTTTCTCCAATGCTCCATCATGCATGAAGTAATCAATGAAGTGTGACAGTGATGACCCTCGTCTCTAGGGATGATTACATTAAATCATGTACCAAAATATGAGAGGCCTATGTAGTCTAGTTACTGAAATAATGCCACTCCGAAGTTTTTCTCCAATGCTCAATGAAGCATGAAGTAATCAATGAAGTGTAACATTGATGGCCCACATCTCTAGTGATGATTACAATCAATCATCCACCCAAGTATGATAGCCCTATCTGATCTAGTTAGTGAAATAATGCCACTCCGAAGTTTTTGGTTGACGGACGGACGGACTGACGGACGGACGAACGGACGTCCGGAAAGTGACTGCTTAGTCTCGCAAACAGCTAACGCTGGCGAGACAAAAATGTGATTTTCACAAATCAATGAAAGTTGTCTACAATGGTGGATAACATACTATTTTTCTGCATCTGTGCCTTGATCATATTTCTTCTTTGCTCTAGTGTCATTCTGCGGGGCGTGCCAGGTTTCCCCACCATTTGGCCATCCTGGAGCTTTGGCTGAGCCAGCAGTCGGTACCAGGACAGGAACACAATGGTGGCCATGAACAGCAGGTTGGTTCCCACACCACATATAAAAGACAGCACTGGGTAGTTGAACAGTAGGTACCTGCAACAACAAAAATAGTGAAGTCCACATGTAATATCCATGGAGAAAACTGAAATGATCACCAACCTGGCAATCCCACCGTATAAAACAGCCACACTCAGTTTTTTCTAATGGTGTGGTTTTCTAACTGATGAGAAGATATCTCTGAAACTAGTCTTACATCAATAACCACAAGCCTCTTCCATCTGTGGCCTTAGTCCCATCAGATTTGCTAAATTAACTAAAGGTAATGTCCAGCCTGGGAAAGTGATTTCACTTTTAGGCCAGATATCAGAAACCCACATCCCTGACATGAAAAACCTATTATACTCAATTGACAGCCAGTTTTGCAAAACTTGTAGGCACTATACCTGGAACTCAAAAATTCGAAGTTGTATAAACACAAGCGTTTTGGGTAAAAATTTTTTTTTTTTTTTTGGTAAAATTTTGGATATTTCTCGAAAAATATTTAAGATAAAATGGTCAACTTTGTGCTATTATAATCTCAACACATGTATCTGCAAATTTTTATCACGGATTTTTATAACTCTATCTGTTCGTTTACAATCGTGACAAAAATTTAAAAGCGGTTGTTTTTGTGAAATTGATGAAGTTTGTGGGACTCATCAGTTTCGATATGCATTAAAACAAGAACTGATCAATTCTTAGAAAATCCCTGATACATTTATCCCGGGATAATTTTTAGAGTCAATCAGATTTTATTTGATTGAAATCAGAGAATTCATTTAAGAAATATCCATGTGAAACAGACATTTTAGAGCAAGGACCTACTATCAGTAAACTTCAAAGATCCAAAGGTCACCAGAGTTTATTTTGACTACCATGTTAACATTGAGCGTACTTTGCTCAGTTTCTTCAGATTGTGTCGGGGCTAGAACTACTAAATTTGGACACATGATAGACGACATATCTGTCCAACAAAATGTCCCCCAAACCTCAAAATGTGCAAAACCATCCAAAATCAGTTGAACATTGCCTTAAATATTTACATTGTTACTTTCATTCTACAATCCTTGTTAGGTGCTAGGTAATTGACGTATCTCATGTCCTTCGGTTTAACTCTGTAACCTTTTTAAAGTAGATTAAAATAGCTTGCACAGTGCATTGGTGACTGTACTTTCTAACATGATTGTATACATGTACATGAAGTACAACGGATCCTTTTTATAATGACACCATCTGTTCCCTGAACAATATGTCAGATACATGAGTTAACTATCAAATGTAACTTTACGTCCTTCAAAACTTGTGTTGTTTCGGTAATAAGTGGGATGTGAGTGTTGTTGTAATGAGGTTTCATGGTGCATTGAAGCGAGCCTCTTATGGTAAATATGTGTACGTACCTAAGTCCTGTAAAGTGCGCATGGATTCGCAGCTTAGAAGAATATATCTCAATTTGTCTGGTCTGCACCTCAACCAATGCACCAATAGCAGGTTTATACTAAATAACAAAAAGTATCAATACATCATGTAAGTTTTTAAAGATAGAGGTCATGGTATGAAAATATCCAGCTAAATATGTATCAAGGTTTGAATGGTTCAATCCATTAACAAGAAAAAAAAAAAAAAAAAAAAAAAAAAAAAAAAAAAAAAAACTCTGACACAATTTATATCCTCCACTTGCTTGTTGTATAAAGTTTTTAATTGTTGACTAAATTTCAAAAGATACCTGACGTGATAAATCCAGCAATTACTCCTACAAATGGGATAACAGTATGTCTCCAGGGAATATGGCCATACGAGAGTAATGACCAATTCCATGAATAGGGGTGACAAGTCTTCAATTCCTGTATTTGTACAGTGTATTTTTATCATACTTCATCAAGAGTTTTTGTACATAACAGTTTAGATAAAGCAATTTTTCCTACAGTTGTGATATGATAACAATTTTCTGGTGAACAATATGTTTCTTTGGAAAATTATTATAACTTTGCTCCAACAGTTTACTGACATTCATAAATGGGATCACAAAACAATTCAAACAGACTATGCCAATAGTTATATCATTACTTACAGTTTATGTAACCCGACAAAGACAAAGTCTACTGGTTTTTGGCAGAATACTGTAATGTAACTTGAGCAAGATAGTTTCGATGTTTTTCACATTTAATGCAGTTTACGATTTCTATTTTGGACAAAATTCCTAAGACTAAAACAATATTAAATCGCTTTTCAACGGTTTTAAGCCATCAGCAAGAACCAGATGACAGCAAAATGTCAACTTACAGAAAGAGTGACCTGTGGCCCTATTCATAAAACCGAAATAAGTTCAAAATTCAACTAAATTAAAAAATTTGACTGCAACTAGGATAACACTTAACACACTTTGCCGCTCTTTTCTTTGCCATGTATGTCAATTTTTATTAAACTCACACTGAAAGTCTTGCACACTTTTATCCTGAGCTAATTAGCCTCTTCCTTAGAAGAACGTAGATGATTAACAGTATTTTTGTATGCACAAAATGCAAAATGAGTTTTACCCTAGTTACAGTTCAATTTTTGAACTAGTTTGTTTTATGAATATGACCACTGGACAAGTTATGTTCTGGCTTCTGACATCCAATGCTTTTATAAATTTGAGCCAATACCAAAATCTATGTCATTGACTTAAGTACTAGTTCAAATTTATACAAGTGCCCACACTTGGGCAATGTAAACGTTGCCCCACCCTCCCGCTTCATGAGACGAGACTTACTGAATCTTCCAAGTAGTTGGAGTACAGCTGCACGGTCTGCAGCTGTTTCTGTTGCCTGAAGCCCAGCACCAGCATCGGGGAGAAGGCCAGGGTCTCCATTGTCTGTAGCAGGCCTGACTTGTACGTCAGCATTGCCTGAACAAGTTCAAAAAAAAAAAAAAGAAAAAAAAAAAAAAGAAAAGAATAATTCACTCATGCCTTGCACAGTAATTTTCCAAGAAGGTTCTTCCCTTTTTGGATGAGAACTGAAATAAGTCCTGTCAGAATAGCACACCCCCAGGACAACAGCTTTCCTTGGGGTGGGGGTTGGTGGGCATTGTCCAATGTGCCCCAAGGACAACTGTTGACTCAGTTTTAGTTCCACCAGGACAGCGGTATTTAAACTGATTTTGACAATATTTACACAGACAGACAAATGACACCAAAAACTAAACAGACTTATGTAAACACTATCCATCTCACAGCGTTATATACCTGAATACAAACACTCTATGCTTTTCATAAATCTCCGTCAAAGCCCTAAATGATGCCAAAACTGATAGTGTTTGTAAACAATCAGTGACACTGCTTACCTGACAACTGCCTGAGATCTGGCTTGTGTGATTGACAAGCTGCTCAGCATCAGGGCCACAATGACTTCAACATATTCTTTTGCCCGGTCAAACCAACCATTATTGCTGCCCCCCCTCCTAACCAAATGTTTGCAAGCAAAAGGTATTTCCTGCAGTTCCCCATTCACTCATTTCTGCACATGCCGCCACCTTTGTACATTTGCAGCACATTCTCATCCTTGATTCTGTCAATACTTGAGCTGATCAAATATATGCTTAATATGTCAGTCTTACAGTTTTACTGTTTTAAATCAACTATAATGATTCAGCTGCAAGCTGTAAGCTGGATTTTTACAAAGCAGAGCTTTTGTTCATGTGCCAAACTGCTCTGTCGAAAGTCTGCAGTCTTTTTTTGCATTGCCAAGCAAAAGTACAATAGCTGGAAGCTAGGCACAACTTGCCAGGCAAGGCAATAACCACTCACCAAGATCTGGATCACAACGGCACTATGATTAGATTTAGCAGATCAGTCCTTCAGTCATTGCCGCTTGTCAGTCTTCACACATGCATAATAATATACCAGTATACATGTCCCAGGATTTATTTAAATACATAACTGCAAATTGTCCTGTCTATAAAGATGAGCATGATATTTATTTTTGTTTGTTTACTGATAAATCTTCCCATCAAAGTACAGAATTTCATAAGTTACAATGCCAAAATATTCCCTGCTTATGGAATCATTATGTGGACATGAACAACTGTGCAGCGCCATAGGTTTGCAGAGCCTCCAAGTCTCCCGCCTTGGCAGGAGCTCCTGCTTTTTTGTACTTTTTTATAAAGTCCTCCCCCTTTTTATAAAATGTCTCCCACTTTTTGTAAAAATTTTTTTTTAAAAAGTAGCATTATTCCATCAGTGGCTGTAAAATGGATGGTCCATAATATAGTTCATAAATGCAGGAAATGAAGGTGCAAATTTCAAATTTTTCTCAGGGCAGCATGTCCCCAGACCCCCGGTCTGGCTTGGACGCTCTGGGTTTGCTGTCAAGGGAAGGAACCAGACTGTGGCTGAAGCACAGGGGCCAGCCCATCAGCATGCTAAGCTGTCTGTGTATTGGGACCAGCCCATCAGCCTGCTAAGCTGTCTGTGTATTGGGACCAGCCCATCAGCATGCTGAGCTGTCTGTGTATTATAATTGGGACCAGCCCATCAGCACACTGAGCTGTCTGTGTATTGGGCTCATATATGTACCAATCCCTGCTCTGAGCATAGCCTCCCTCCTCCTTAGCTGTATTTTAAATTACTTACTGATCTAGATGTTGACTTGACAACTTGGCCCCGCCAGGAATAAAACTTGATCTGAACCATAAACATACCTGCAAATACAAAACACATAGAGATTGCAACAGCTTCTGGCCATGTGTGTGTATGTATAAATATACATACATATATATATATATATATATATATATATATATATATATATATATATATATATAGATTTGGTATGACAGTGTCTAATTATATGTAAAATTACACCTGTATATACACACAGTGGAGAGAGAGAGAGAGAGAGAGAGAGAGAGAGAGAGAGAGAGAGAGAGAGAGAGAGAGAGAGAGAGAGAGAGAGAGAGAGAGAGAGAGAGAGAGAGAGAGAGAGAGAGAGAGAGAGAGAGAGAGAGAGAGAGAGAGAGAGATTGGTATGACTGTGTCAATAATCATATGTACAATTACAACTGTAGATATATATATATATATATATATATATATATATATATATATACATATATATATACATATATATATACATATATATAAATATATGTATATATATATATATATATATATATATATATATATATATATATATATATATATACACACACACACATATATACAATTACAACTGTAAAAACATACATCACTCCCTCAGGTAGGCCTAGTCGGGTCTGTTGTAAGACCAAGCGCTGTAGGTAAGTGTCAGGTTTATTATTTCATGATTCAATTTTGGTAGGCCTAATCGTGAACGTTAGGTGTAGTTTCATTATATTTATGTAATGTTGGCTACATTTTTAAGTAATGTAAACCGTGTTTCCCCTCACTATATAAACCAGCCCCAACGGCCGTTACTCTCATTCCCTGATGAGCTACGGTGTAGGGAAACCGGTCGGAATATAGTTTAAGAACGGGTTTGCTCCTGGCCTCGCCCAGACAAAACCTTATTCTACATTTTTAAGTAGGCCTATGAACAAAGGAGCATCATATTCGCTTTATTCCATAATACATCAGCTTGGGATGTTTGTATTGGAAATGCAAACACAGTTCGGCCAGTTAGCAGAATGACTTGTCCGGTGATTAATGGCATTGAAACAAGTCTTGCGCTGGTTCCCCACTGATGACCCGATTTTATAAAGGCTAATATTATTAATAATGCCTAAAACTTCAAATTTTATGAATATGATTTGTTCCTTTTACAAATTAATTTGCTATTATGATTTAAAACTTTGCAGTTTTTCAGTGAATAGTACGGAATAGGACTTTGCTCTTACAATATCGGACTTGATAGTGTTGAAACAGTACATGGGCTTGAAGAATTAGATTTGTTAGGTTTCTTTTTGTATTTAATATATATATTTGGTATGACTGTGTCAATGATCATATGTAAAATTACACCTGTACATGAACCATGGTATTTATAATTATAAGTAAGCAGACAGTCAATGTCTTGAGCAATGATATCAACTTTATAACAAAGTGTAGTGAAATTTTTTTATTGTCTGAGATCATCTCCCACGCAATTCAACACACAGCATGTTGAAAATGACACAAAACTGCAGTTTATCTAAAATCAGGAACTGTCCTTTCCATTTCTGAGGCCCCAAGGGTTTCCTCCAGAAAAAAAAATTAGGGTACGGAAACATGCCAAAGGAAAGACATGTTACATGCTGAATCCATATCATTATCGTGGGGGTGGGGGGTCTGAGGATCCTCCCCCAGAAAACCTTTTAAATTTACATGCTCTAGAATCAATTCTACAGCATTTCTGGAGGCTAAAGGGATCCAGAAGGCTTTGTTAATTTTTAGCCTCCGAATGCTCAGCTTGCATCATTTTGCATGTTACTTTCAAATTGTTTTGGGTACGGAGTCTTCCCCTCAGAAAATGTTAGGGTACGGAATTTTACCCATTTTACCCTCTGGCAGAACCCCTGGCCCCCTATCCATGGCAATTGGAGCATAACTCCCCAGTTATTCTATTTTGATCATTAAGCCTCAATAGGTTTACCAGCTGACCTTCTCAGCTCTTCACTTAAGGTTCTACTTTTTGGGAAACTCCTTTTGAATTGATGGTGGATACCGGGGTTAGCAGATAGAGGGTGCCAGGGGGTTCCAGTACAGGGGAATAGAGGGTTAAGGTTTACTGATGGGATGAAGTTTTGGAGTGAGACTGGTGTCAGAGAACAAATGTAGTAGATAGGTAATGTATTATGACACAAATGTCCAACATGTATAGTTTACCCAGTTTTTGACAACACATTTTGTACATACATGTGCAGTAATGTATGTAATATGTCTCACGTGTACAATTTAAATATACATGGGCATGGTATATCTCAACTGAGGATGTTGATAAACAACAAAGTAGAAATTTTGCGAACACTGAATCTCCTTGCACACAGCATAAGTAAATAGAATGGCAAAGCTATAACCTTTCCTAAATGAAATAGCAATAGTTCTACATGGACAAACTCCATTCAGTCCTTGCACCCCAAATCAACATTTGTATTATTGCCTTTTTATTTATTTGTTTACTTACTTTCTTATTCATTTACTGTTTGAAAGAATATAACACGGAAATTTCAACTTTGATCCCCTCAGATACAAGTTTGTGGCTTTCCTCTCAATTATCTCTTCCGAAAAAAAGTCCAGATTAATGATCAATTGTAAGGGCATTAACACTTACCAAGTTGCTGATTTACTGGAGATTCTGGCATTTCTAAATCTAAATATATCTTGTATGGCTGACCCCTCATCAGAATCTGGAAATGAAAACACAGAAATATGTACAAATGTTGACGTTCATAATTCTAAGAAAATGCTGTTCACTTATAAACTTTCTCCCTCAGCTAATCGTACTGTACTGCATCAGGGCAGTGACCAAGTGCATAGTGTAAAACATGGCATCATGTACTATCCTTATGACGCGTTTCTTTCTGACCTTTTCATTGTCAGCTGTATCAATGCATCGTTCATCATTTTGGATCGTTTTATTGACTCAAGTTTACATAGTTTCAAGTCTCACACTCATATAATGAGTGACTCTTATGGCGGACCACTTTATTATGACTGGGGCAATCCGCATACAGGTAATGAGAAATTCTATATACTCTGATGGACATATTTTGGTTTTTGTTGTAGAAAAGAGAGTAACTATACTATGGTTGTTGTTCTTGTTTTTTTTTTTTTTCAAAAAGAGGACTGTGTGAACAGCCCATCCTAAGCTGACCTGTACATCCAAACCATAATGTAATACCACACTGGTCTAGGGGTTAAGGATTTTTGAGAGAAAATAAACATTGGATGTTCAATTGCAATCGCCAGTGACTCATATGGTAAACAACAGGAACACATGCACTACCTGACAAACTATAGGCAAATGGGAAAATCTGTTAAAAATCAGGGAGCCCAAGTGTCACCACCTAGTGAACAAATTGGATTAATCCTCCCTCAAGCTACATTTCTGCTAAGTTTCAGAACAATCTGAGTGATGGTTTTGGAAAAGTCTAAAAAGGGAAAAACACACAAAAATTCATTATAAAAATGGATGAACTAGAAAAGTGTCCAAAGGGCATGGGTGCCCCCACCTGCCATTGCCGCCATCAGCATTGGAAAGAGTAGCATGTAACTGGTGTAAGACTTCACACATATTGTGAAATCTTCACATTGATAATAATTATACAACCATAACTTTTCATATATTAATTGATATTCCTATCAAATTTCATGGCTATACCTGAAATACTTCATGAGGTACACATGGCACAAGTTTGAAAAGAACCAATACTCATTTTCCGCAATTGTCATTTTTACTAAGTTACTTAAACTTGACTATGAACAGAGGCTAATTAACCTAAGAGACAAACAAAACACCAGGGGTACATCTTCACATTGATTAATGTTCCTGTTAAGTTTCATAGCTGTACCTCAAACACCTTGTGAAATACACAAGTTTGACATCAGCCAACAATTTCACTGAACATATATCTTCACGAAAAATAAACACTGGTAAATTAACCCAAGAGACAAACAAAACCCTAGGTGTACTTCACAGACAGTGGTACCTGCTCTAAACACCACCTCTCATGAAGACAGCACAAGTTTTTAAGACTGTCATTTCAAGACACTGGCCTTGAATTTCTTTGCTACCTTACCTGCAGTGAAAGACCACCTGTCATATGTGACCACTCTTGTCTGGCATTAAGGATGGTCTTAAATAGCAGGTACCACTGCATTGATAAATCTATTATGTTTCATAGCCATAGATAAAAACTTTCTTGAGATATATGCGCAACACAAATCTGACCACAAGTCCAACGTCGAATCAACATTTTCACTAATTAATGATTAATTATCAGAGGATAATTAATCCAAGAGACAAACAAAACCCCAGGTGCACATCTTCATACATGTATTAATGTTCCCAACAAGTTTCATAGGTGTACCTCAAATACTTTATCGGATACATGCAACACAAATCCGACAAGTCAAACGTCCAATCAACATTTCCCTAAGTTGATTAATGTTAATTAACACAGAATAATTAATCCAAGAGAGACAAACAAAACTCCAGGTCCACACCTTCATATATTGATAGATAATTCCACCAAGTTTCACGGTTGAACCTCAAATGATTTTTGAGATACCTGCGAGACAACTGTGACAAGTCTTAATGTTGAATCAAGATTTTCCCTAAGTTAATTAATGATTCATTAACACAAGCTAATTAATCCAAGAGAGAAACAAAACCCCAGGTACACACTTTCATATACCGATAGATGTTTCCACAAAGTTTCATGGTTGTACCTCAAATGCTTTTGGAGATATGTGCGACACAATGTCGAATGGAGGGACGGACAAGGTCAAATCTATATGCCCCCCCCCCCCCCTTCCAGTGGGGGCATAAAATTATTACAGTGCGACCTGTTGAACAATTTCAGGTCTGGGAATCCCCAGATGTGTCCTTATGCAATTTAAAAGCAATTGGCTGAGCACTTTCAGGGAAGACTTTTTAAGATTTTGCCAAAAAATGAGCAAAAATAAATTCATTAAAAAAATCCAAAAATCATTGGACCATGACCAGATGACCATTCTTTTAAGGACAAACTTGGTAAAACCCACTGAAGGTGCATCACCACCAAGTTTAAGTGAATCTGGCTGACAGTTTTGGAGAGGTCGTCAAAAATGTGAACTGACGGACGGATAGCAGATGATGTACACATACCATACGGTAACTTCAGCTGAGGTAAAAATTGCAGTCCCAAGTTTAACCCTTTCTCCCCATTAACTGGTCAAATAACAGGTTGCCATATGTCAGCTTTTCATTTTTTGGGGGGTGGGTGGGTGGGGGTGGGGTGGGTCGGGGGTGGGGGGTAAATTCTAACAGCTATGAATGAGTGTTGTAGATGAGACTCAGCAAGAAAACATGCTAGGTTAACAGCTTTCTACATGTCAAGGCTTTGGCACCCACCCCCAGACATGCCAGGGACAACTACTGACTTAGTCTGAATTCAGGGAGAGTGGTTAAAATGAAACAATGAAAATAAATATAGCAGGTACATGAACATCCTCCTTGTTCAAGGTGGATTCCTATGGACCAGAATTTTTATCTAACAGCTGGTCTGATATAATATATATATATATAACTTTATTTCAGGAGGGTAATTCAGTTTGTCAATCACAACTTATCTCGCCTGAGGCCCTCATAAAGTACAAAATGCTTGTTGTACATGTACTACAATAAGTGAGATCAGACACAATTGACACACTTCTAGGTACAAACTGAGAGCTTATTTTTCAGAAGTAAACTTCACATGATCAATCAGCAGCCTGCTCCAGGCTATCAGGCCTCATTGACATTAGAGGAGCCACACACTTTTTCTTAAAAAGAGAACTACATGAAGAGTCTCTTACAGAGTTAGGCAGAGCATTCCACAATATTGCTCCACAGTAATTAAATGCACTCTTCATTAAATAGGTTCTTGGTTCAGGACCATATAGATTACTACAGGCTGCAAACCTTACGTTAACAAAATGTTAAAATCTCTTATATATACAAATCATTTCCAGCATGTACATGCAGGGACCACTGGTGCCA
The DNA here is from genome assembly GCA_964020975.1 of Hermodice carunculata. Taxonomy (NCBI): domain Eukaryota; kingdom Metazoa; phylum Annelida; class Polychaeta; order Eunicida; family Amphinomidae; genus Hermodice; species Hermodice carunculata. Next base: position 400,341 of record OZ026615.1, on the reverse strand, counting down.
TTAGCCAAATGCTAATATGCAAATGGCTAATTCAATTTTAACATGAATGACATAAGAGTCAGGTTGAATTATGCAGTGATTAGAGTTTTAATTCCTGATTTGGCCCGACAAATTTTGAAGGCCTAGATCTGTCTCTGTACATGGGTGCCATTTCGTTCAAAGACTGGTACACAGTTAACACAGTGCAAATACTTGATTCTTTCTCCAAGAGTTGACCAATTCAATTTCCTTACAGCTTGTTTACAGCTCAGCCACTGACCCCGAACATTCAATACCAAAGGTGCAGCAATTCTTTGCACTCTTTGTATCTTAACAAAAAAATCGACTTTTAGTATTGCCCCCACAAGGTAGAACAGCAATCAAATGAATGGAAAGATGTATGCAACGCAATAAACTCTATGTACATGGAGAGGTAAAATATGCTGAATTTTTCTCAATACAGACAAACTACCTGAAATTGTGTGACAAATGGCAGATACCTGCATGACCATTACTTTACTCTTGGACTGATTGACAATTTGAGATAGGTAGGTAGGTGAAGGGGGATGGGGGATGGTTAGGTGTACTTTTAGTGAACATGTAACCAGGTAATGATCTCACTGAATGATGAAGTGCATTAAGTTTAATCCAGTATGTCAGTCAGTGACACCACTGATCATATGCTGATAAGATACATAGGCATCTATATACAGTGGTACCTGCTCTAAAGACCACCTTTTGTGAAAGACCATACTAGTTTTTAAGACTACCCAAGACACTGGCTTTCAATTTCTTTGCTTGCTTACCTGCCCTTAAAGACCACCTGTCAAAGGTGATTATTTTTCTCTGGCATTAAGGGTGGTCTTAAATAGGAGGTACCACTGTATACTGTACACCTATCCTGTCATGACTGATCAATCCAATGAGACCATGCTGTTCTGAAATGCCACATTTGTGGGGATAAATATTCTGTTCTGTACTTTTCACATTATTTATACCTACCATAATAACAAACCACCTGTTTTAAAAGACCATCATTTGGTGATACCCAATGGAAGCCTTTCAGGCCAGTGGTAATGCAAGATGATTAATTACGAGTCCTACCACCCTATGGATAAAGTCCATGTACACCTAGTGCTTACAGGCTCTTGATTGAGTGAGTTAATTGACTGGACACAGATCAGGGGTCCTCAGGCCACGTACACATGTACTTCACACTTTGTACCTCCTGACACCCCACACTATACATGTGCAGTATTTTATCAGCAGCTCAGAGAAGTCAAGTTGTACATGGTATCATCCCAGAGGGCATCAAGCTCAGGGCTATGTTCTACACCTTAGGGCCCTCAGGCATGTCAATGGGGAAAAAAAATTTTTAAAACCCAAGCAAAATGGTGCATTCTGGTGCAATTTCAGGGCAAAATTTATGCACTTCTGTGGATAATATTGATTAAAAAAAAAACCATCCATGTTAGTCAGAATATTTATTTTTACAATCATATCACAGAATAATAAAAAAATAGACATGAGTAGACAGATCTCAATTTCTAGCACCTAATAATCACAAAACCCATAGCACCTGAAAATAGAATACAACTACATGTATGCTTAATGTACCTGGAACATAACAATTGAACCCATAGCACCTTAAAGTAAAACAACTTACTCACATACACTGAATCTGACTCAATCACACAGTAACTATTACAAAATGTTAATCACAGCACCCAGGTGTGCAGGATATAATATATGTGTTCATGATATAATATAGCTTTCAAGTAGGACATCTAGATTTTTAATTTGAGATTTAAAGTATAAGAAACTTGTCAGGTGATGATAAAAGAAAAATACTATCAATATCACAAACTAATAAGTCTATATCTGAATACAAGTACTCTACACGTGTGTTTAGACTTAATCGCATCACCTGTGTGTTCATAATATAAATATAGCCTCTCTCTCTCTCTCTCTCTCTCTCTCTCTCTCTCTCTCTCTCTCTCTCTCTCTCTCTCTCTCCTCTCATCTCTCTCTCTCTCCTCTCTCTCTCTCTCTCTCTCTCTCTCTCTCTCTCTCTCTCTCTTCTCTCTCTCTCTCTCTCGTCTCTCTCTCTCTCCTCTCTCTCTCTCTCTCTCTCTCTCCTCTCTCTCTCTCTCTCTCTCATCCTCTCTCTCTCTCTCTCTCTCTGGTCAATTCCTGGACAAATATAATGAAAATTGGGATGGACGGGACATGCTAGGAGGATCCTGGACGGTTGGCAGCCCTGTTGCAGTTGTATACAACTTTGCAAGCCATGGCTACAGTTGTATGATATTTTGCAAGTCATGGCCGCAGTTTTATGTAATTTTCAAAAAGTTCATGGCTGTGTGTATTAATGTTGACATTTCTTTCATAATAAATCCTGTTTTAAACCGCATGCTGCACGATTAAGTGAACACACATGAACTCAAAGCAAAGCTGTTTGCTATGCCAATTTCCACACCAGGTGGTCTGTCATTGCAGCATTTTAAACTTGAGCCCTTCATGCAGAAAACTGTGTAGTCATGCCTGTTCTTGAAGAGCCGTTGAACTTTTATCACCTTTAACCATGTTAACTGGTCAAACAAAGCTGGTTGGTGCTCAAATGTCATCTACTTCAATGTTTTTGACTAATTTCAACAGAGATGAAAAACAATATGAATGAGAATTTCGATGGGACATATCATGTGACATGCCCGAAGTCAACAGGTTTCCTTGGTTTAGCTTGTGCCAAAGGCACCTAGCTATGCCAGTGAAAGCTGTTGATTCCTAATTCAAGGGAGAAAGTGATAATTGATGATGAAGACTAAAGTCCAGGTATGACAAGACTTTACACTGTGACAGGCATAGCATACATATATTCAGGTGGAGTTCACTGAGATTCTCGGTACTGCAGTATACATCCTCACTTCATGTTTCGTTTTCCTCTTCCTACATGTCCTAGGATTTAAAGCAGTGGCATTTTTATGACAGAACCACTTTACCTATCAAGGCTAGTAGATTGAAAAACATTTAAAATTTCAAACACAACTACCAGCATGGAGGTCTTCCCCTAAAGCAGTACCAAATTATATAAATCATGGAACAAGAGGCCCGTGGGCCTAATGCTCTGCTGACAGTGACATACTGTAATTCCCTGCAGTTAGCACACAACCAAATATAACGCATAAGTAGCCTTTTGGTTGTCAAAGCTGAAAAAATGCATATGCTTGGATAGAATGTGCAGGTAAAAAATACACACGACCAAGAGGCCAAGTGTATGCAATGCATCAACCACACATTGGCGAGAAATGCCCAAAATCAACCATTTTTAAAAACACCTAATACTTTTAATCAATCAAATCACTAATGGTTTCCCCAGACACCTTGACCTTTTATTACACGTACTTCACAACAAAGTTGTACAGGGGAAACGTCCAAGGAAACTGAACGTGTGCTTTGCCATGTTGTGTGGAGATCGTCAGTCACCAACATTGCCACTAGCACTTTCACACCACCACACCCACACACTTTCCTTCATATTTACCAGATTTTGTTCAATTATGCATTGTTATTTCATTCTACAAGACAGGATATCACTCTAAATCTAAATGTAAATCACAAGAGCAGCCAAAGCTGCAACTTTTCCAGACACAAACTTTGCATAAATTGTGGACAATTTTTTCATTGAAGTTTTGATATGTCACCATCTGCCGAGCAGAATGTGAAACTGCCGCTCGGGTCATGATGGGCACATGGCGACTTTGAAGTTTTAAAACAAACAAACGACTGCACAACTCCCATTCACTGTGAACAGTACTGACTGCAAACTGGCAATCATAAAGCTGAAAACATTCCTCAATCTCTGCACCTCTGAAGAACATGCACCAGAACTTTATGAATATAAAATTTGCTCACAAAGTGCATGTTAACAATAGGGAATTACGATAATCTGATAACAATTACCAAAAATTCACGTCTTCAAATGCATTCCCTCCATGGCCGGGAGAAATTAGTCAAGGTGATCCATATGATGCAACATCAAACTTCCAAATGAACATACATTTCTCGTCCATTTGGTATTGCTCCCCTTATTCTTTATCAACATATTGAATTTTGAGTCCTTTTGTTAAGTGCTTAATGACCTTGAAAAAAAGTTCAAGGTCATGCAATACATTACAATACAAAATTTGATCATTGGCCTAATGCACATTTGGGGTAAGTTTTGCAGCGCCACCTTAATTTATGATCAAAATAATTAATTTAATGTACTTTTAATACCTATGATGCTAGTTCCACTTAATACCACCAGTGGCAGCACCATGACTCTACGCTTCACTGACTTTTGTCTGTATAACGTTCCTGCCCAATAGGTCGATCAATACATCTGCAAAAGTTCAGATGTAATGACCATAACAAACAATTAATTGTTTCCTGATATTGTTCCCTCCATGTCCTTGACAAAGTAAAGTAGGTCAAGGGTCACCAATATTATGCAATATTGAACTTCTATGTATGATACATATTTGGTGCTGCCAGCCATACTATTTTTCAACATGTATAACTTAGTGTTCTTTACTATGACCTTGATGACCTTCAAAACGTGTCATAGACTTTTGTCTGTATAACCTTTGTGTAACGGTATATTGGTACATGTGCACAAGCTCAGATGTAATGACCATAACAAAATAATAATTTCCTGAAATGTATTCCCTCCATGACATATGGAATTTTATATCTTAAAACACATTTTGGCTTGTAATTTCTGTCAAATTATAGGTGACGTCACTAATATCATTTACAACTTAAGACCTCTTCCACAATCCCACAAAATTTCATGAAGGTCTATCACACATTAAGGATGCTAGACTGGTCACAAGATTTTCATATTTTCACCCATATATTGCATAATACTGCAGGTGATGCCACCACTATCAAACTCAGCCTACATTTTATACACCTGATAAGTCCTGAAAGTTATATGGGGCTATGTTAAAAACTGCAGACTGTATCGCGCTCATATGCAAAAAAGGTTGGGACGGACATCTGAATACAGAATACACTGCCAAGAATGCACTTATATGATACACTGATCCAGTATCTCGATCGCTGAAGAGATGGAAAACATTATGACTTGGTGAAGGGAACAGTTGGGGTGATCCTGTAAGCACCATCTGCTGATCAATCACCCACTCTCATCATGAACCAATGCCGGCTCTAGCCTGTTGACAACCGTATGTAATGTTCAATGATGAGCTCCATTCTTTTTCAAGCACAACTTAGGCAACTTGCACCATGAATTCTCAAGAAATTACATGTAGAATCATTGTCCTGATGCAACAGGGGAAAGTAGTGTGCATACATGTTATATCATTAACCCACATATGTACTTTTCACAGGAAGACAATTTCTCAAGCAGCAAAGTAACCGGCAAAAAATCCCACAAATCACCCTCAAACAAGACTCTAAATTAAACCCATAAAAAAGATACTGGAATTGCAAAGTTAATCGATAACCACTACAGACATGAGAGCTCACATTTAGGCACTGACACCTTCGGTCAGCAGAGCTAAAAAATATCTAGATTATTTATGTACTTTTTCCACTATTACAAACACAAATGTACTTTCTTGGGATAATCTGTGTACATCAAACCAATCATTGATCATGATACACTGTGATTTGCTTACTGTCAACTTTCCAAGGGCCTGTTTGCCATTGCTACAGTGAAGTTTGTCACTGGCTGCTTTGGCTATATTTCAGATGAAAATGCCCAAACAGAGCTGCTGACCTTGTTACAAACAAACCCTTTGGTGATGACAGCTCCGTAGCATGTTACAGACGGGTCAAAATTTAGAGAAAATTAAGTCACACCCAGTAAATACATCCTGTACATGTAAGTGGTCAGTTTCAAACGTTACTCACAGCAACGGCTGAACGAGGTTTGTATTAACCCTAAGGGACCATATGCTGATGTGTTTTATCCACCAAAAATTACCAAGAAGCTTTTCATGTTGCTAACAGCTTCTGTTTTTGTCATAATGGAATATACTATCGGTCAACAGCTTTCCTTGTGCATGTAGGAAAGCTGTTGACTCCAGGCCCCAAAGGGTTAAACACACAGTTATGCTGATCAACAGAAGTTCATCTACCAGGTATGTACAAGAGCATCCATTGATAGTAAAGTCAGCTTTACAGCACTACGAGAGGGTTATGACATGAATAAAGTGCACCACTGGCCATTACCTTATGATACGAGACTAGTTCACCTGCAGTTTGTTGTCCACTGCGCCGTACAAACTGTATACAACATATTAATAAGGCCAACCATAAAGATATGTTCGTTTCTGGTAACCCTCCCTACTTGCTTGAAAACATGACCGAAAAGTGCCAAATGGAATTTCAAAAAATGTTTGCTTCCTACGGACTTTTTGTGAGGTTGAATAATGTAGAATCTACTTTTCACATTAAATCTGGATTTTTCATGGTGAAATTCGCTTGTTTTCCCTTTATTTGGAACTAAAGTGGTAAAAAAAAAAAAAAAAAAAAATAATAATAATAGTAATAATATATATATATATATATATATATATATATATATAATCCTCCCTCCTTCATCTTTTTTCCAGAGTGTAAAAAAAAAACCAAAATTCCTCCATTCCTTATGATTTCATAAACTGGTATTACTGGAAACAAAAATATTTTTAAGCCTGGTCCAACATGGCCTTGTTACAAGTAGAATTTATATCTTCAAACACTGCAGCTCTGCGGCTGGAGTCATAATTTAAAACATATGATCAAACTTGTTCTTAAAGAAAACCTGTCAAATCTACTTTTTTTCTAAAATAAAAAAAAAAATTAATAATAATTTTCTTGTAAATATACTGTCATTAAACATTAACAAAATCAAATTTGGTTGCCTTTCATGCATTTCCCTCTCCCTTTCAAAAACTTGCAGATGTATCTCTGGTAAATTCCATAATATAAATAACTTTGTTTTTTTGCCATTCAGAGAATTAGATCTAAAATATATATTTAACTTGTTACTTACTTCTGCGTGAGTATCTTGCACAAGTGAGAAGTTTGCAAATGGGAAGCTGCACAGACCCTTCAGATCACTGTTTCCGTGGTTACACTCTGTACTGTAATAAATACAAACATACCAAAATTATACAGGTATAGTGTGCCTACCCTGCCCCCCCCCCCCCATTTGGATCTGTTCTTTTAGTAAGCAGTTAAAGCATGAGTATTAATCTGTTCTCTATTAACCTTGTTAAACCCCTAAAGTAACCAACCAACCCTAGGGAAAGCTGGTGATTCGGGCTACACAGTTCTGACAGTCTGCCTTCCATCAAGAACAAACAATTAAATAAACATTTTGGTGTCAAAAGTTTTGCAAAGTACACATGGTAAACCAAAAAAAAAAAAAAAAATGATGACCAATTTGTCTGGGGTTAACGAGACATTTTGATGACTTAATGACTATGCTTGTCTAAGCTTATCGGTAACCGGTACATCGTTGATGATAATTGTAGCAGACAGCACATTGCCGTCAGGTTGATCGTGCTCATGGTTCCATACCAAGTTGAATTATTTTCTGGTCAGAATATGATTGATCAATTCAACGGCCTTCCCTGATTGGGTACTCAGCTTCTAACCCTCATGAAGGAAATTTGTTGATGTGGACATGCCATCATGCCAGGTCTCTTTGCAAACCCATGCAATTTGGGGCAGTTTCAGTGGGACTTGGATGAACTGAAAAATGGACAATTCACTAGTGTTTGGAATTAGTTGTGATTTCATCGTCGATGATGGATTGGCAAGACTGAACAATGATTGTTTATAATTAGTCCAGATGAAGAACATAATTTGGATGTACCAGTACATGTGCTTAGGTGTAAGCATCCTATGATGACATGTGTCCTGTACCAGTCCATGATTGCCACCATTAGCGCAGCGAAGATCTAAATTGTGTCATGCACAAACAGCACAACATATATTTCTGGGTTTTTTTCTTAAGCAATGTACCAATCAAGCAAACTAGGCTTGCTGCATTGACAGTGATTTTAAATAAAATTATAAAATATGTAGGAATGGTACGGCAATCAGATGTAAGAACAATGTCTTGTGACCAGTCTTGACTCTGCAATACAGACCCTTCCCTCACTTTGATAAGTACTGATATCATGGTGTGCACACATACTCAGGCCTATAAAACAAGTGGCACTGCAATCCAGCACAGAGAACTTGAATTTGTTGACATTTTGTGAGTTTTAATTATGGTATTACCCAATGAAACCCACATAAAATAGTGTGTTAAAACACAGCTGAGCTTGTACAGAGCGGATTGGATAAGTGGATATAACACTGCGTGCCCATTAGGACCCAGGTCTTGTTCTGTTACTTGCTACTGTTCTTAAAATATGCATCTTTGAGACAATTTTGGATTAAATCAATTGTTTACTATCTCACTGCTTGGTTGCACAGTGCTTAGAACTGCGCAATTTTCCAATATACTTGATCATCCATGCACCACCACAACCCACTTTCGAGTGCTCAGGCAAGGTTTTTCACCAGCCTGTGGTAGTTATGCAACTAATGACAAGGCTTCTGGGACTAAACAAGGCTTGCCCACAAACATCAATGGATTATTATGCATGAATCGGAGTCACGAGACAGCAGTGTTTAACCAGGAATTATGATCATGAATCCCTAGGACTTAATTACCCTGTCTGCCAGTAGACAAGTTGGCCTCTTGACAAGTACAGTGAGACTTTATTATAACAACACTCACATATCTGACATATTCACTTAACGACACAGGTTTTGAAGGACTGAAAGATATATTCCTTTATTATGGGATTCATTTATCTGACATATTCAGACATCTGACACATTTTGCTGGGAACAAATGGGGTTACTATAATTAATGAGCTTCACTGTACATGTAATTCATAATTGCTGCTGTCAGTCAATCATGCTGAGTACATGCACAGCAGTCTCCCTGTAACAAAGCCACCCCTTCTACAATAGATGTGACTGGTCACATATTAGGGGTGGCTTTTTGGAGGGGGGGACAATACCGGATGTACACTGGAAATAAACACTTTCTGCATGAAGATAGTGGTCTTTGGTCACAGGGACATGACACTTCTCCAGTCTTTACATTTTATTTTATTGTTATACCATAGTTTGCATGTCACAAAAAAAATAGACAAAATTAAAATGCAATCAGAAATTCCTAGATCTATGCCCCCCCCCCCCCCCCGGCTCTGTGACCTTGGGATTTGGATCAAGGTGATCCATCTTCAAACTTGTCTCAGACCTTATGTAGGATTTACACCATGTGCAATAAGAAAGGTCTATGGATGTTAAAAAACTGTCCACCTTATCACATCAAAACCAAATTCACTAAAATGGCTCTGTGACCTTGGGATTTGGGGTCAAGGTCATCCATATTTGAGTTTGTCCGAATCCTTATGCAGGACTATAAGCATGTGCAATATGAAACCCCTATGCACAAAACTTTTCACGTTATCGCGTCAAAACCAAATTCACAAAAATGGCTCTGTCCTCGGGACATAATCACCGAAACTTCACAATAACATAAATCTGCTTGCTCCATAACTTTTTACCATTTTTGTCATGTCTAAACACTGCATGTTGAAGAATAGTTCATATTGATTGAGTCAAATGAAAATCAATGAAAAGTTAATTGCTCACATGTCAGTACATTGGAAAAAACAATAGACATCACAACATGTGTATTGTTTTCAATGATAACATGGGACCTCACTGCTCATGCCTAAACTTGTCACAGTAAACATTACTTTTCCAGTAAGTTAGTATAAGTACACATGCATTACATGAGGCAGTTGAGCTGCATAAACAAAGTACATACAGGTAAAATGGCAATACAGAAACATATATCTACACAGTGCATTTCCATAAATTGGTGATCATACACATGCTACACTGTTTCATGTATATTTCCTGGAGGATTGGTTTTTGTTTAAAGGAGGGCACTCATTACGTTGTATTTTAAGTGTTTTGGGAACTTCATGTCAGGCACTTACCACATGTAAAATGGTTTAGTTATATTTTATTCCATATTTCTAAAATCTGCATTTTAATGTTGCTGAAATCAGCTTTACCTGTCAAATTACCGGAAGCAGCAAACCTATGGAAGATCAAAGGCGATTTCGCGGATCACGGGAGTCCTACTTCTGCACCTAGTTTTTTTTTACTTGATGAGAATAAACTCCTAGTTTCAAATTGAAGTGGTCGGAAATGTAACGAAAACTAATAATATATGTCAATGTATATGCAGCAGTTGTTTAAAACTGTTTTTAATAACTCATTTTAGCGAGAAAAAAGCAACGTTTACGAGTCACGATATGTCACGTCTTTCCTCGCGCGATCTTGGACATATTTATAGCCAAATTTGGAAACAGCGGTATTCTGCAGCCTTCTACACCTCCGTGCGGTAGAGAGTTCCAAGTTTTTTTTCATTGACTGTGAACAGACGAAAATGCCAAGGTGTGTTTCGTGCGGTGGCACAGCCACCGAATATCCAGAAAGATATTTTCATTCTTGGCCAAAAGACACATCATTAGCAGATACATGGAATGCTATTATGAAAATCCCAGAAGAAGTATTGGCAGCATACAAAAGCACGAAGTTGTGTTCAGCGCACTTCAAGCTGCGTGACGAATTCCGATCGTTTGATAACTCCCGGAGCTTATATTATCGCTCACGTTACACGGTCATGATTTACGACCGATTATCATGAACGGAGCAAATACATTGATAAATAATAATTGATTTGATTGAAACACATAACATATGCATATTCTTTACGTCGATAACGACCTCGGAAACAATTTTCATAATTTGAAGTGGCTTTGTGTTGAACAATGATCATGGTGCGCTTGGCTTCGTTATCAACCGATGGCTATGATTGGCCAGTTGTATAGTCGCTTCTAATTGGTCCGACATCTCGACTGGCTTCGCGTAATGGTGAACTGCTGGTAATGTGGGGGTTTTAATATTTGGCAATAAACATCGGAAATTTGTGAAAATTAATAAAATAAACATCAGATATGAAATCCTGATGAAAAATCCTTTCCAATGATGTATAATACAACGTAAGGAGTGCCTTCCTTTAAATTCCAAATTAATTAGAAGTACGTGTAGCAGAAACATATACATATATATGTAGATACACACTGCATTTCCATAACTTGATGATCATGTATGCTACATTGGTGTACATGTATTTCTTAGAGGTTTGGTTTTTGTTTTAATTTGAAAAAAAAAAAAAAATAGAAGTACACAACTTTAGGAGTACATAACATGTACATGTACCAGCAATTGTTTCCTAATTTAACAACTCAATGGTCCAATCCTGGGTGCCTCTTTCAAATTATTCCATTTTCAAATAAAAGTATAATTGTTCCCTTTTTCATTCACTGTTCATGACAATTTCATTTTTATTGATATCTGTTTTCATTGTTGACATAAACATATATTGCCATTCCAGACTCTGAAAGTCAGCGATCGGAAACTGTGCACAGTTTATCTAAGTTTGAAGTTCAATTGGCCCTGTTATCACTGCTGGTACTTTTTTTCTGTACAACACTTTTTTGGGGGTAAAAATGAAAAGAAAGTCTACAGGCACCAAATGACAATGAAGTTGTCAGCAAATTTGTAAGTTGTCATGGACAGCTAAACATCCACACAGCAAACTTCAGCACCTGGAAGTTGCAGTGACCCTGTGTTGAAAAAAAAAAAAAAATGCACTAGCTTTGGCACAAAGTCAAACATGTATGTCAAAAGCCTGTACCATCCTGACATACACATATAACTTACATGTAGACAAAGTTTTTATCAGCTGTCTGATGGCCTGATCCAACAGCTTACAGACTTTCAAGTATTGGACACCAATGATGATACAATATAGTTATACATGCTGACATATCCAAGCTATGAGTCAAAACTACTGATTGTTGTCACAGTATGAAGTCACAGCATCACACTACATTCCATATATGACGTACAAAGTATTATTACAATCTTACAGAATAAGGGCAAAATTGTGTGTACTTGTATGTGTAATTGTCCCAGTTTGCGTTATAAAATCAATACCGAACTAATGCCTGGAAGTTGTCTTCAAGTACACAGCAGCATAGGATCCCTGTACCTGCCTGGATATGAAGGATAAGGTTTTAATTGTAATTTTTCATTTGATTTGTCACTCATTGGTTTCAAGTGGTAGGCAAACCAATGAGAGGCCATGGTGCATTTGATAAAATACAGACTCCTCGAACTTTCAAAATGGTGTTGTTTTCAAACTTATTTAGCTGACAGAACTTCGATTTGGTGCTTATTTGCCCTTTTTAAACACAGGTGAAAGAAAACAAGAAAATCCAACAACTGGTGATCCCAATGTTACCCTCAATGAGCCGCTCATACTGCTGCATGAGTAGACAACATGTATGGGGCTTTGGAATTATGGATCTCTCTCTAGGCTCCTTGCTCACATACAGCACCCCCCCCCCCCAACTATATATATATATGTGATTCAACAGCACACCCACAGGTTTGACCTGTTTCTGCAATGTTAAATCACAGTGGAACCTTGTCATGGCAACCCAGGAATCCTCTTTCTATGACACTCAGACTCTGATTCATCAGGCAGTACCAGCACAAGGAGGCCCTTCTCAGACATTTACACATTTGTCATCATAAAGGATTCATGTGGTGTATGTATGAATTTAGGAGAATTTTACACAATTTTCTTTCATGACCAATTTTTTTCAGGGTACGTCTATAAATGTTACTTGAAAATAGATTCGTGTCAGGAAAGCATGAACACAAGGCAGTCATTGCCCTGAAAATTGCCTTGGATGTCTAGATAGACCTTAACTTGTCTCCATTCTGTCAAGGATACCACAATAAAATCATTTCTTTGCCAATTTGGTTCAGGTTATGTCTAAAAATTTTATATGTAAAAAGTAGATTTTGTCAGGAATGCATGAACACAAGGCAGTCATTGCCCTGAAAATTGCCTTGGATGTCTAGACAGACCTTAATTTTTCTCCATTCTGTCAAGGACACCACAATAAAATCATTTCTTGACATGCATTCCCTATGTGACCTAGAAAAAGTAGGTCATGGCCACCCATATTATGCAATATCAAACTTCTATACATGCATGATCCACATTTGTGGTACATTTGGTATTGTCAGCGTTCTAATTTCTAAACGTGTCAAATCGAGTGTTCGTTACTACATCCTTAATGATTTCAAAAATGAGGTCACATTCACCCAAAAATTTGATCAATGACCTAATTGCATATTTGGTGTAATTGAGAAGTTCCATCTCAATTTATAATAAAAATAATTAAAATAATTAATTTGATGTACTTTTAATACTAATGGAGTAATGGTGCTGGTTCCACTTTATACCACCAGAGGCACCATCCTGACTCCACACGTCAAGACTTTAGTCTGTACAATGTTCCTGAAATGGTATATATTGATACATGTGCACAAGTTCAAATATTATGACCATACACAAGCAAGAAAAAATAATAATAATAATAATTTCCTGAAATGTATTCCCTCCATGACATTCAGAAAGTAGGTCCAGGTCTTCCACATTATACAAAACTTACTACATATGATACACATCTGTGGTACATTTGGTAGATCTTATTCTGTCTCAAAATATCAATTTTAATGTGTTTTCAACACATTTTGGTCCTTATCTGTCATAATATTGCATGTAGATCCAGGTAGTGCCACCAACTTACTATGCATTTTCGTTTTTCAGCCTGATTGACACTCCTGCCAAGTTTCAGTAATATTCATTACATCTTGGTCAATAAGTGTACATTGTGCAATTGTTACTAAAGATGACACCACAAATATCAAACTGGGCCTAGATTTTCAAATGTTTTAAAAGACTTAACTTTTTCTCCAAAACTGTATGTTGGATCAGACTTATTTGGAATGTACATGGACTTAATCTCCACCAAATTTGATCTCAACATGGCGGTTCTGTCATTTTCTGATTTCAAACAAATTGTCAAAATTTGGAAAAACCTGTCAGGGGATACGTTTGTGTAAGCAACTGTAAAGTTGGGCTAGCCTTGCACATGCACTTTGTTTTGATTACATGCACACAAAAAAGTTGGTCCCACCTTCATGTGACGCTACAGGATTAGCCGATTATCAAAAAGTGATCAGAACGACAACAAAGGTGAAGCCAAATGGCATGTTTATTTAATTACCATGCTGGCATATGTCAATGAGCATGTAGGCTTCAGTCCCTGGATTCTGCCAAACAAGACGCCCCAGTTACTCATGAGTCACTGCAACTCACTGTCCAGTCGAGGTAGTCACCAGTCCTGAATCCTAGTCAGTAGTGTCTGCGACTAGCACCTCTCTATTGCTCGGGCCAACCCCCTGGCTGGGACAATGTAACTTGTTCTGTGGACTTATTATAGTCTATCAACCTTGCTCTACGGCAACAGATTTTGTGAATATTACAACAATGGATTGTTAAGTGCACATATATTCAATGCATAACCTTTTCTCATCAATTTACCTTACTTTTGAGGTATATGTGATTGTCAGGCAGTTTTAAAATGCCACAAAAAAGCGAAAATTTGTGGTTACTGAAATAAATACAAACAACACTGCAAGCAAATTTCTTTCATGAGTAAGGTAAATTGCTCAAATTTGGTTATGTATGAAATACATGGTCATTTTTTCCGCTATTTACATATAAATATATGCGAAATCCCCTTCCGTAACTCAGGGTTGACAGACTATAATCATTGTTAATGACATGTCAGTGTAACAGTTAGTACAATTATGTTTTCATTGTATGACACCCAAACTTGACTGTATTTTAACTAGAATGTGTGTGCGTGTATGTATGTATATTTATTATACATATATATAACGTCGAAATAAATGGTGGTAATAATAATAATAGGGCCTAATAATAATAATAATAATAATGTCTAGAGTATCTTAAAGCTTCTTACTTGTGCCCCCGAAAAGAGAACAGCAGGCATAGATATTCAACAATGACATAAGTCATAAGCAAGTGTCACACTACTTTACTTCGCAATCACATGCAGCAGCACAAGTCTTACCTAAACTGAAGATTAATTTCCCTGATGTGTGACAGAGCAGGCATGTATGAGTAGTAAAAACTACCATATAAAAACATTGATATCCACAGTAACACTGTAAATATTGCCACCATGCCTAGACACTTCAGGACGACATCTCTCGCTCTGATGTACCATACTGCAGCAAAGAGTTTGCCCCATTCCATCATCCCTTCCAACCAAACCTGCATCATTAGTTTTCTCTCCGCCTCCGGACTGCATGAAAGTCGGCCTAGATTTGTCAACTTCTCGACCTGGAACCGAATGTGGTGCGATCAGGTGATCTGGTACTCTCAAACCTTACGGAGGCATTTACGACGATTTTTATTTTTAAAGCGTATCTTTTTTTGTCTCAATTCCACAATTAGGCAAATAGGTTCTCATACAATATTTATGTTTTTGCACTGTCAATATTTATATTTTTCAAGCAAAAAAGAGTTCTGGTATTAATTATTTTACATTTACAGGGTTGGAGATTAAATTTAAAGATGGCGGCAACCATACAAAACATGCGAAATGTGTGTCGCCCGATAGGTTGCACAATTGGTCTGCACATATGGAAATTGGAGGTTGTCAACTTTAAAATATTTATTGTTTTCATTTTTTAATACCTATTTGTTCATAAAGACCTATTTAAATTGGAATCTGAAGCTTGCTTATTCGTCTTGTACCGTTCAACTGAAGTCAAACTGGTATTGTTGACAATAATGTTGTTGAAATTCGCTAATGCCATTAATAATGGGTCTTTTCCATACCCTGAATGAACTCGCTGTGTTAAATTCTCTTGGTGCTTTTTATTCACCATGTACTTTTTGAACTCTCAGTGGCGGCAAGTCAATATTTGTGCAGGGTTAAATAACAGCCTCCTGGGGCAGTGAGAACGTTATTTCCATAACTCACTGGAAAAATGAGAGCTGTACCCTCTGCCCACCAAATTGACAGATTGTTGGGAGTTTGTGTAAATATATGATTCTGTAAAAACTTATATAACAAAAATAATGGATGATCTGGTCATCCATTGTGACAAAATAGAGTGACATTCATATCTATTTTCATGCAACGGGAGTCCTTTTCTCATTTGGTTGCCAATTATTTACATGTTATCACAGTCATCTGTCCTTATGATTTGTCACCAAACAGCCGCATCTGCTGCCCACCAGGGTGACAGATCCTTTGGCCTTGTGTGGAGAACAAGTGCATATCCATATTCACTTTCTCTTTTTCTGTCATGACAGATCTAAGTGGGGTTGGATTTTGGTTGTTGTCTTTGAGATTTTTAGATACTGACTTGGGCTGAAGTTTTATTGAAGAAAGTAGCACTGCATGCAATATGGATAGCTGCTCTAAGTGGTGGTGGAATATTTTCATTTTTCCCAGCAGTGTTTTGATACCAGTTTTTTCTTGCGTGAGGTATTGTGTCACATTTTGCATATTCTCTGTCAGTTATCTCAAATAATTCAGATCTTTCTTCAGCATGGAGGTGGCATTCTAATAGGTAGTGTGTAATGTTTTCATTTGATTTGCCACATATGCATATCGGTGAGGGATAATGCTGGGGAAGTATTTTATGCATGTTTTCCCTAAGACGTGTGGCTGAAAACCAGTCTATTTCTTTTGATTTATGTGCTTCTGGTAACAGGTTCATACAGTATGCTGGAGTTGGTGTCAGGTAAAATACCATGTATCCATCAAACTGGTAGGCCATGTATGACCATGGAGCAGTAAACCTTGTATTTTATTCATTATTGCTCCATGGCATGGTGTGACACAGGCAAGCATTTATTTTAAATAGTGATTTTATGAGGGCGGGGGGGGGGGGGGGAGAAGCTTGAAACGGTCAACCTGGAACATCTGTATGTGCAATGCCCAAATAGGGCCTTACCTGCAATAAAGACTAAAGTATTGTCTATTATTCAACCATATTCAACTGTGCTCCATGGCATGGTGTGACACAGGCAAGCATTTATTTTAAATAGTGATTTTATGAGGGCAGAGGGGGGGGGGGGGAGAGAAGCTTGAAAGGGTCAACCTGGAACATCTGTATGTGCAATGCCCAAATAGGGCCTTACCCGCAATAAAGACTGAAGTATTGTCTATTATTCAACCATATTCAACTGTGCAGTCAATCATTCGTGCTAATAATTATAAGATTGTCCATCTGATGGAGGGGGTGGAGAGTGGGCCTAGAACCACATCAGAGCTCCGTCTGATGACGTAGTGGTTCTGGGCTCACCCCCCCCCCCCCCCCTAGCACGAATGACTGACTGCACAGATGAATAAACAATACTTTATTACAGATAAGGCCCTATACCAGTGGCCACTTATGCGCCTATCTGATCCTAGGTCCCCTGACTGTTTCATGGAAGTTTCTCCACCAGAGTCGAATGGTACTTGCGCAAGGAGATATTCCACAGCTGAGCTTAACATAACCAAAACCTCCCAGAGGTGCCAACTTAAAAGTTAACACAGCCACTGAAGCAAATGATGAAAGCAGGCACGGCCAACTAGCAGATTACAACAGATTCATTGCAATCATCAATGTTGGCAAATATCGAGACAGCACTAAGTCTAAGATTATTAAAGAAATAAGCCACTGCAAACCAACCATCAGCTTCAGTGATGTTTATTCTTTGTGTGTGGCTACTGAACCGAATCCAGTTTCGGTTGTCGAAGACTACAGACTCAGACCCTGTATCACTGACAATAAACACAGGAAAAGCCGGTGCCGGTACTCCATCCAATACTGTGAGAAATCACTCAACTGCTGGGTCTGGGCAGTATGGCAACCAAATACAGTATGAGGGCCGAGTGTGGTAGGCCAACTGTAACTAATAGTAACACTGTAAGAAAGTGCCGGAATGCTGGGTTATGTACATATAGAAAATGGGATCCCGGAGCAAGGAAATATGTGTCCTGTAGATGGTGTAGAATATGAGCCCAAATATATACTTTATGGAACAAACCAAATAGTATGCTTTATTCCATATGCACAAGCGACAGATTTGAGCTCCAATCACAGGATGATGAGAACTTCAGGACGCTAGCCAATTACAGGGCTCCCGGTTCTGTAGCAGGAAAATTATCCGCAACTGCACCCATTTCTGTAGACACTTCATTATTCTTTACCAGCTGGTGGTGTTGTGATACACTGCAAAGATAAAGAAAGTTTAGAAACCGCTACAGAGACTTTGCCAATGGATGCCTTTGTGGTGGAAAGATACATACCCACCTCCTCCAGTTGAGTTTCTAGCATTGTAATTTTGGCTTCATTACATTTCTGAGATGCTGATGGAGGTTATGCCATGAAGAGAATCCCTCAGTGCTTTTGATTTGAACAGGTGGTGGTTTTTTAGCTAAGCTTACCTCCCAGTCAGCTAACTTATGTGACGGGTGGACTTGATCCAACAGCCACTGTCCACCTGACGTCCATCAGCATTCACAATTTACATTTTCCACTTCTGCTCCTAAAATGTTAGTCAGATCCACTAAACTTGGTAGGGATTTACCTTGGGTGGGTCTATATCTATTTTCTTCAAATGGTCATGCTCCAATGAATCTTGGATTTTTAATGATTTTTTGTTCATTTTTTTGACAAAATCTTTTCTAAAAATCTTGTCCAGAATTGCCATGCCAATTGTTTCAAAATTGCATAGGGACACATGTGGGGTCCCCTATACCTTAGTTTCTTCACCGGGTGGCACTACATTTTTTGCAAAGCTTTTGCAAATTCATGTGTTTTTGCTTTTTTGGCTCATCAAAAACCGTTCTTCAGATTGAGCTGAAACTTGTTGACTATGGAGCTTTAGGGAACATTGAATAAAACTGATCTCCAGGTGATGACATGCTGAATCCCTGATAATAATTTTTTTTTTCAATTTGAATACTTGTAAGTTAATATATACATTCCTATTGATTACCAAGTTGATGGGGAGTGCAATGGTAATTCACATTTTTTACTTCACCAATACTGTCAACCAGATTCACTTCCAGCTTGGTGGGCCCCAGGTGTACCTTATATGGGTCTGTACCAGGTTTGTTCAAATGGTCACACTCCAATGATTTTTAGGTTTTAACAAATTGTCTTATTCCAGTTTGTGGTAATATTTCACAAAAATCTCCAAAACTACAGAGTCAGTTGCTTTAAAATTTCATAGCACATTTCTTGAAACTTGCAGTCCTTAACTTATTCCAACAGCTGCACTGTGATTCTTTTTTTTGTAAGAATTTTTGTATCTTTTTTTTCTTTTCTTCACTTTATCTCCCAAACCAAAAAACTGGATCCTCTTCAAACTTATTAGAAATGTACATGGACATTTTCTCCACCAAATGACTTCACCATTTTCTGATTTTTAATAAACTGTGAAACTTAGGAACAGTCGGTAAGAGGATATGCACATATTAGCAACAGTCATTCTGAAGTTCACAGGACTACTTCTGAAGTAGTCCTGTGAACTTCAGAATGACTGTTGCTAATATGTGCATATCCTCTTACCGACTGTTCCTAAGTTTCACAGTCTTCAGCCTGTGCATGCAAGGTCAGCTGGGCACAGGACTGTCACAGTCCTCTTGTTTTGTTTGTTTTTAAGTATACTATGTCATATAAAAATATCCTGGTTTATTATCAATGGTTTTCAAAGAAAAAAGTGATGAGGGAGAGAGTTGTTTTCCAAATAAAGTTTGAAAACCATTATCAAGTCCCTTTTCTCAATTCTGTAAATGTATCATCTTTCACATGGATGTTATTCAATGAATTTTTCTTTTACCATTTTTGTGGGTATTTATTATCACGAATTTGCCTAAGCAAAAAGTCTGAGTGTTTTAGTGATGAATCCTATTATTCGAAGAGTACATGTAACATTAAAAGAGTATTGAGTAGTGACATTTTGGGGTGTACTGAATTTTGCGATGTAAATATTTTCATGTCTGTAACACCTTTGCAAACTTCTAGAAGTTTAATACCTCTCAAAATTAAAAATGTATACTATACATGTTACCTTTTTTTGTGTGTGCAAATATTTATGAATGAAAAAAAAGACAAATGGGAGGAAAAATTGTTGTGGGCATTGATGATAAACCTGGAGATTTTTTCACATTGACTTATGGTTGTTGTAGTCCATATTAATTCATTAAAATGTTACTTGTGCATCAATACGAAATATCTTTACATGTTCTGTGTTTTACCACTTGGTCCCTATGGGGCATGAATGTAGTAATGAAGTCTTTGAATCAACCCATGTTATTTGCCAGGCTTGAATGGTTCCCTGAAGCACCTTGCGATCAGTCCATTTGCTGCCGTGGTGCCAGCGCTGTTGTCCTTGTGAATACTCAAATCAAAGCATTGGACATATTGACATGGCTAGGCAAGTTTTATGCATATTGGACATTAATCACACATAAAATTTACTCAAGATACATGTAAGTCACTACATGTAGTTAACATTGACTTTTCATACATAGAATGTACACAAAAAGATAAATTACAATGGTCCCTGTCTTGAGAGACTGCCCCTACAGCAGGTCAAAATTTGGTCTCTCAAAACAGGTGGTCTCTCATTAGAGGTATAATAACATGGAAAAGATGGCACAGAGTTCTGAGAGAGCGGTCTAAAAAAGATATGCAGTCTCTCATTGGAGGGGTCTCTCAACACATGTACCACTCTACAGAAATCATGTAGGCCTGCAGTTTTATCCCACAAGTTTAAGGTTCCTGACAAATACATAAATAAAGTTTGATAAATGTTACTATAGTGAAACCTTCCTGTACTGAACGCCCTTGGGACCAGACAATAATGTTCGATATAGAGAGGTGTTCAGTATTGGGAGGCTTGCTTCTAATAAAAATATACAATTGCGACCGATAAAAAAGTGTTCAGAATAAGGAGGTGTTTGGTAATGGAAGTTTCACTGTATAAACCATGGTATATGTGCAGTTGTACTGTCATATCTTAATTTGTAGTAATTTTCCTGATTTAGAAAACAATGTTGTGCTTTGTCTTGCATATTGTTGTTTGGTATTAAATATGTGCAATAAATTGATGGAAATGTTATCTTTAACCTGTTTATGAATGAAGTACAAAGCGATACATTCCTAAAGATGGTGATTTTTTTTTTTTACATTTTTGCATAACTGTGCAAAATCTGTGGGGATCCTCAGATGCAATTGTGGGAGAATCTTAATGGATTTAGTTTGAATACTTTGTAACTTCTTTACATTTGACTTAGATTCAGCTTAACTTGTCAGCACTTTGTTGTTTGAATCAGTCTTAACAGTGATGACTGTTTCGATTGCAGTGCTCAGGGGAATCATTTGGGTATAACTCATCCAATCAGTCTTGCTGAACCAACTGATAAAGAAATTGAATATACAGCAAACCTGAGACAGTGCCTACAGGCACAAGATGCATATGAAGCAGAAGGTAGCATGACACGCAGGTGGGCTGCAATTTTGCATATATATCAAATTGAGAAAGATCCAACAAAATGAAAAATCAGCATTGAAAGATACTGCAACAAAGTGATCGCTTTTGGATAAATGGCTTGTGTTTACAAACATTCAGTGAATCAGCCTTGTATTCAGCAGACAAAAGCTTTACAAACATTCTATACTATTCTGTGACTTTTGTTTGAAGGCAAGAGCTGACAAATGTTCTGGTATACAGAACACACCCCCAGGAGTATTATGTGACTGATGGTTAAAACATACTCTACGGATGTTGCCTATTCTGGTGACATCAGTGCAGCATCATAGTGTCTGTCACCTTTGTAGTTAATTTTACAGTCTTTGCATTGTCCAGCTTGCAACATCGACTCTTTGTGGTACAATATATGATGTACATTTCCAGAGAGGAGATCGTGAAGTCTGTTGAAAACTTACTGAAAGAATGGGTGGCAAATATTGGATCACAAAAGGTTTGTTTCAACATGACATTTCTTCATACATGTACAACAACTAGTGCAGTAAAACCTATAGTTTAAGACAGTGTTGTCCCCAGCTTTTCAGGAGGGCAGGGCACCTTTCATCGAAAAGGGCACTTTTAAAGCACACAATGACAATCTAAAAGGGTATCCAAAAGTAGGGGTCCAAAAAAGAGGATTTTTTTGTTATTTTTAATGGAAATAGTTTTGAATTTGCATCTTATACTCATGGTCAATAGATAAATTGATATGTTGTTTTACCAATCAGCTTAAATTATATTCAAATTTTATGAGAAAATGAATGTAATTGCCCAGAATATAAAAAAAACATAGGAGAAAAGGGCATGGAGCTAAAGAAAAAGGGCGGGGAGTAAAGAAAAAGGGCAGGGAGCAAAACAAAAGGGCAGGCCAAATCTCCCTTCTATTTTAAGCTATAGACAACACTGTCAGACTAGTAATGTCAGACAGAGGCTACATTCAAAGTAAGGCTTCTTATAGATAACGAGAAAGTTAAGTACTCTGGCAGAGACCATTCTCTTGAGAGAATATCTTGGTGTGGAGACCACATAAATTTTATCTAGTTCATGGTGCTCCCACTTTAATGTAACTGTAACAGGAGGTATTCATGTCAACTGTGACCCTGTGCTGCCACCTAGGCTGCAGCAAGGAACTTGACAGGAAGGAGGGTAGATTCATGTACATGTATCAACCATGGCCTAATGAGCTTCGATGATAAAAGTAACGATTCAAGAAAGCAAAAGCCTAAGAAAAGTCAATTAATAAATGTTAAAACATACAAGATGCTATACATGTGCATATTTAGATAATTTCATTTGTGTGGTAGAAAAAGCGTTATTTCAGGATGGTTTAAGACGTTTGGTACACTGATCAAAAGAATTTGGAAATCTCTGGCTTTGGTGTGAACCAAGATATTGGCATTTGAAACAAAATGCAAGCAAAAAATTGGCATGTCATGGTGCTACTTTTGTCGCTAGGTGGCGCTACATGTAAGGACTACAGAAATTTGATAGCAAACATTATATGTGTGGGTAAAAGCAAAAAATAAATTAAGGATGCAAAAATATGCATCAAATAACTCAATATGAGTGTATGAAATGCATATCAAGCCTTTTAATAACAAATATGTAGACAAAACATGCTGGAATGTGACTTTAAATTCATCTCGTCTTGCAAAAATGTATAAGTGCTCACATTATTTTTTAAGTTTGAAATAGAAAAAATATTTGCAAATCTCTGAAAAATTGTAGGAGGTTTCCAAAATATGCACTGATTTCATTGATTAACAAAAAAAGATATCATACGGTGCTATTTTTTCCGCAATTGTACAAAGAATTCATGCATGTTGACTTAATTTGTTCTAAGTTCATAGGTGCAAGGTATCCATTCATTGTCTAACTTCGATACCATATCAATATACATGTATGTAGGTTAAATAAACGGCAGTACATCGTTAATTTTATATTCCAGTCATAATATATACTTTCATAGTTTTACTGAGAAGAGGCAAACATTTTAAGATTCTCTCCATAGTGCAATACAGCAATGTGGAAAAAGTGGTAAAAATAAGAATATCAAAATTATAGTTGCCTTAATACATTGTGGAATGGTAACACAGGCAGCACATTATCAAATATGCCTGTGCCACCTTTTGACGCTGGGGTATTACTGTGGTACATTCAGCGTACAAGAATCTATCATTTTTACATCAAATAGTAAGTCTTCCATGTATACATGCAGAACATCTTAAATGGGCAAGAAGAGGCATATGGAGCAAGACTGCTTACATACGGAGGGCAGAAGCTCGGTGTTGTGTCAAAAGGTAAAGTTATGGAAGATCATATATTGTGATTATAAAATTATGAAAAAGCAAGTAAACAAAAAAAATCAGAATCTCATGGTCATTCTGGGCAGTGGTGATTGAGAAAGTTTCAAAGATCATATACTGTAATAATTTAGGAAAAATAAAGGGTTATCTTTCCCAAAAAATCAGAATCTCCTGTAAATTCAGGGCATTCATGCTCAAAAACGGGGAAAGGTGGTTTTTTGTATTGTTTTGTTTTGTTTTGTTTTATTTATTGATTCTTTTTGTGTGTGTGTGTGTGTGTGGAAGGTACTCTGTTTTTATGCCAGACAAAACCATGATGTAGCACCATCTGTGAGACATGTTTTGAACTGGCAGCTGCATTACAGTGATAGGGTACCTCCACAAATACCCATCAACTCTGATACAATGCTGTTGCAGTTAGACCCCCCCCACACACACACACAAAAAGAAATAAGAAATCAGTCAACCATGTGAAATATTGTGGAAAGGAATACCAACTTTGTAACTTACAGTCATCAAAGCTGGAGATTTTTGCCAAGTTTAACAGGAGAGAGAGAGTTGCTTTGTGTATCATTTTGAGACTAGCTCGAATTGAATTGTACTTTATTTTCAAAATACAATGAGAAACCATGTTACAATGTGGTTAAAATGGGGGGGGGGGGGGGTTAAGGGGATTTCAGTACCAGCGTACTGGGAATTTTTTTTTTTTTTTTCGCTGTACTCACGCACTGGAATCCCTTTTAATTTCCATACTTTTTACTAACAATTATTTGTATATTTTCTTATTTTCCGTGATTTGTACTAGGGCAAAATTATAATTTGTACCAGCGTACCAAGGACCCCCTTTTACCTCCACCCCCACCCCAGCCCCAAGATGGCTCCCAGAAGGGTATTCTCGTGTGGCTGGGGTCCAGTACAAAGTCTTGTATGCAATATTCTTTCAAACTTTTACTAGTCTATATGTCCTTGTACACAGTAAAGCAAATGCTGACCAAAATATCTTGAAACTGAAAAGTTTCAATACTATACATTGCATATAAATGAACAATTGCAACTTTTGTATCAAAGCAGGTGTTCAGAGATTGTTATACTCCTAGACCACCTCCCCATGTTATTTCTACTCCATTTTAACACATAAAGTTTTAAACCAAGAAAAAAACAAAAACAAAAAACTGGCAAACACACACTAAATCAAAATGAACTTTTATTTTATTACCCCCTATCCTGGGCAATTGGGAGAACAGTTTAGTTGTTCTAATTGTAGAATGCCTTAGTAAATGCATCAGCTGGTCCCAGCAGGCAGACATCACCAGCCTTTTCATGTTTGGAAAGTCTGATCCTTTCAAAAAGAGATATTTTTGAAATCATGTCATTTCGTCCGAGGTATGAATGTTAGACTACTGCTACAAGTAAGCACCCGCACGTGTTTTACATGGTGACCACATAGGGTAAAAACAGGCTACAGCATTTTTGTCAGCAGTCCTTGATGAGATGCACAAGCATTGAAGCTAGTTGGACAGTTACTGAAGCCCTCTAACCACCACGGCCACTTGTTTTAGTTTCCCCTTGTTGCCATAGCACTGCTTATTACCTTTAAGGTTGCTTTGATTTTGTTTTGTTTGTTGTGTGTGCATGTGTGTGTTTTGTTTTGGTTTGTTTTTGTTCTTTTTTGCCGGGAAATTAACAATATTTTTCAATAACAGTAAGAAACAAATCACAAAATGAAAAACAAAATTTGGTGTACTGTGGCAAACGTTGTACTGATTCTGATACTTCAGTAACAACTCTGCCTTGTCAAGACATGGTCTATACCTGTTACTCTGTCAAAATGTGTTTCATGCAAATTGCCACATAGAACACAATGCTCCTGTGCTGAACATTGTGTGGATATGCAGGAATTTTTCAAACATTGATGTTGTGTGATAGAAAAGATGTCAGGAGTCTTTTGCTCCAATAACAATATAAAATACTAAAACTCTTCACCAAACGTGGATCCTTTAATATAGCTTCTATGAGGACATTTTCAATAAAGTAATGCTACGGTATGCAGTGTTATATCTAAGTAATATGGAAACTTGTTTGTGAGAATTTCAGCATATTATATATATACACTTGGTCCATGATTGAACAGCTTTTTCAGACTAAAACTTGTGTTTTGTTGTGACAAGAAAATTGTTCACCACGACTCCTATAATATGTCACCAGATGGCGACATTGATGCCCTATGCTTGGTGCCCCAGTTTGTGGACAGGACAGAGTTTTTTGACAGCTTCTTTCCCCTGTTGAAAAAACAGCGTGAGACAACCCAAGGGAGGGTAAGTTAATTCAGTACCACCTACATACAGACTTAAATGAAGTTGGTATGAATGAAAGACCTGTGTTAAAATATGGGTTCTTGTTTTATGCGTGTGTGTGTGTGTGCGCAACATTTGTGACACAGCACACAAAGAAGAAAAAATGTGTTGGAGTGCATTGAACATTGCAGTCACTTGTACTGTCAAGTTCAGCTGTGTTAAGCTTCTTTTTTTTCAGGAATCTTCAAATTTATTCTCATTCTAAAAAAAATTAAGTGATCTCATTTTTTAGCTCAGCTAATAGGATGGCCCGTTGTACATACGTCCACAATTCATTTTCGACTTCTTCTCTAAAACTGTCAGTCAGATTCACTTTAAACTTGGTGGGGATGTACCTTGGGTGGATCTCTACCAAGTTGTTCAAATGGTCATGTTAAAGTGATATTTGGATATTTTATAAATTTTTTTGTTCTTTTTTTGAGGCAAATCTTAAAAAATCTTCTTCTCTGAAACCACTGTTTTGATATCACACAGGAACACTCCTAGGGACCCCTAGTCCTAAATTTGTTCATCAAGTGGCGCTGCATTTTTTTTCTATTTTTTTTGTGTTTTCACTATTTTCGACTTCTCCAGAACAGTCATTCAGATTAAGCTGAAACTTGGTGGATATGTTCCTTGTGGAAGGGTCAAACACAGTTTGCACACTAGGTGGCACTGCTGTGGATACCTAATTTTTAACGTTTTTTTCAATTCAGGCTGTGACTATATCGGGGGTGCCCCTGGTGTGGGCTCCCCCTGACACCAGGAACCATGGTTTGCCCCTAAAATTATATTCTATACTTCATGTGATAATGTTGGGGGTGCCCATACTTCCTGGCCGGCTCTGCAGATCAGAGCCAACCTACAATTTCTAATCCACATTCTTATTGTGATAAAGTCAGGGGCTACTGGTTTTCATTGCTTAGCTCTGTCCCTGCATTGATCGGGTGGTACATACTTATTGGGTGCTACTATGCAAAAGCAAACAAAGAATGTCTTATATTTATATCTATTTTAATGAGTCAAGTGTCAAGTATTTTTTTACTTTTATCTTAATACACATATGTTTTACCTATGAGGTTATGTTTTACACTTTTATATTGTGATAGCATCAGTGGAATAGCTCTTCAGAGCTAATGTTCATTTTTGTACTGGAAAACCAACTTTAAATAAAGCTTACTTGAACAATGCACCTTTCCTATTGATTACTGTGTGAGTCAATGGGCATTGTAATGCTAATTCAGATTTCCGACTTCTACTCCAAAAGCGTCAACCAGATTGAGTTCAAACTTGGTGGCAATGTACTTTGGGTGGGTTTCTACCAGGTTTGTTCAAATGGTCAAGCTCCAGTGATTTTTGGACTTTTAATGAATTTTTTTGTTCTTTTTTTTTTTGATAAATCTTACAAAATCTTCTCCACAACCGCTCACCCAATTGCTTTGATATTACATAAGAACACTCCTAGGGACGCCTAGTTCTTATTTGTTCACTAGGTGGTGTTGCAATTTTTTGCAAATTTTTTATGAATTTTACTGTGTTTTCGTCACTTGTCACTTCTTCTCGTGAAGCTTCTTTCTGATTAAGTTGAAACTTTGTGGATATTTTTCTTGTGAAACGATCAAGCAAAGATGTTCACTAGGGAGAACTGCTGTGGATTCCTGATTTTTAACATTTTTTTTTTTTTCAATTCAGGTACTTATCAGTAAATGCACCTTTTCTATTGGTTACTATGCAAGTCAATGGGCATTCTAATGGTAATTCACATTTTGGACATCTCTGAAGAAACTGTCTGTCATACTCACTTCAAACTTGGTGGCAATGTACCTTGGGTGGGTCTCTACAAAGTTTGTTCAAATGGTCATGCTCCAGTGGTTTTGAATCTTTAATGATTTTTTTTTTTCAAAAATCTTTTTAAAAAGTTTTAATAGGCAAGTTTAACATGGGAATTTCTTGAAATGATTATAACTAAAATAATAATTTTGGCCAGATTGGTGCCAAACTTGGTAGGGATGTACCTTTTGTAAGTGTCTACCTATTTTCGTGCAAATGGTCGTGCTTTAGTGATGTTTGGACCTTGACCTCATCCCCAAGGTCACAGGACAACTGACACAAAATTTACTGTTCACTTGATAACTTGAGATCTGTTTTGAGTTAAGACCTTGATGTTGCACATGTTAATGTTTCTCTGTGAAGGTCATGTGTAGACAGTACATGAGTGACCTTGACCTGGTTTCTGGGGTCACAGTGCAACATACATGAATTTTACTCTTCACTATAACTTGAGAACTATTTGAACTGGGACCTTGTTCATCTATGAAAGTCAGACTTACTCAGTACATGGGTGACCTTGGTCCTAACCCAAGTTCACAGAGCTGCAAGTGTGATGAATGTCTAGGTCAGCTGATCATGGGCTGTCCCTCTTGTTAACATTTTTTTCAGGTACTTATCAGTACAAAATGCACCTTTCCTACTGGTTACTATGCAGGTCAGTGGGCATTGTAATATTAATTGACATTTTCAATTCCTCTGAAGAAATTGTTGGTCAGATTGACTTCAAACTTGTTTGCAATGTATCTTGGGTGTGTTTGTACCAGGTTTGTTTAATTGGTCATGCTCCAGTGGTTTTTGGATTTTATATGATTTTTTAAAAATCTGTTGAAAAGTTTCAATAGCAAAGTTAAACATGAGAATTTCTTGTAATGGTTATAACTTAAATAATTTTTGCCAGATTTGTGTCAAACTTGGTTGGGATGTCCCTTTGATTAGTGTCTACCCATTTTGTGCAAGTGGTCATGCTCCAGTAATTTTTTGAATTTTTTAATGCTGGAGTTTCATGTTGCCCATGTTAGTGTTCTTCATTAAAGGTCAGACTTACTCAGTACATGGGTGACCTTGATCCTATCCCAAGTTTGCAGAACCACAAATGTGATGAATCTCTAGGTCAGCTGAGCATGGGCTGTTCACACAGCCATCTTGTTATTTCAATCTTATCAATTCGATTCAGGCTGTCAAAAACATTTTAGTTATTGCTTGCAGGAATGAACTTTTCATTACTTTGCAAAAAAAATTAAAAAAATGAATAAATAAATTGATAATAATAATTGGAAGTGCTCTTTTTCAGATTTGAAATTGGAGACATATACATATAGATGAGTGACTGTGTTTTTATTCACCAGATTCTGACCAACTATATTTATTGGGGCTCTCGTTAAATTCATATGAACAATAATTGCCCCTAAAATTTTTGTTCCAATATTCTGCCCGGTAATGGGCATTCATAGTTGCATGCTGCATGGATTAATTGACCCATTAGAGACAGTTTCTGAGAAATTTACTTAAAAGAAGTGAGCATCTTTATGGGCACTTTTTGTGTGCCAAACAGTCCTCTGCAAGTTAATGGTTTTTTTGCCTAATTGATGTGAAGATTTCCAAACAAATTTTAGTTGGTAACATGGTAAGATAACAATTATTTTTAACCTCCCCCCCCCACCCCACCCTTCAGTTAAAGTAACTTTGAGTGACATACAGGCATGCTGGCTGCATATAAATATCGTGTATTGTGATTATCACTGAATATGCCAGGCATACTGTTCAAATATTGGAAATACATACTTTGCTGACTGTAGAAATCTCTTCTGGAGAAATGTATATGTGAAAAACCAAATGTATGTCTCTTTTTCAAAGTGATAATGTATTTACATTGAAACAGTTAAGCAGGCTCATATTAGAGATTAACCTTGTTTTAAAATGAGTCCTATATATATTAATTTGCGTTATGTTTCCTTGATTATCTTGTGCATGACATTTTGTTGATCTTTTGTATACCCTGCTTATGTATCCCCTTAAGGGGTTTTGAGAAATAAATTGAACCTGAATCTGAATCTGAAATGTAAATGTGCATGTAAAATACAAAATTGAATATTTTTGTGTTCTAAACTTTTTTTTTTAAATATCTTTTTAGGCCATTGAAGGTGCCTATGTTCCTGTGATAAATCTTATCTACAATGGTATTGAAATAGGTAAGCAGGTTACTATGACCTAATTACTAGTTTTTACATTGCAGCATGATCATGATGAAGACGATGACTATAACAACAATAACTACTACCGCTACTACTACTCCGTGGCTAGGAAAACTTAATTATTGCTCGTTTACATTGTGGACTGGCTAAAATGAAAGATGGCACATGGAACTATGGGCATGGTTAAAAACATTTTTGATAGCATAAGAAGTGACACAGTTCACACTACAAACTTTCATTTTCTAAGCTGTGTAAATATTTACTTCTCTTTTATCCATAAGAAATAATCTGTACATAATCATACATAAAATTTTTATAGCTTGGATTGTAATGTGATTGAGCTCAAATCAGAAAGAATCACTTTTCCTACTAATATTTCTTGCAAGAGATCACACAAAAATGAATGAGAAATAGGAAAAGTGTATTTACGTAGGATCAGCGGCAAGGTTGGGAATATATAAAGAAGCTGATTTTGTGTTAAATTCTATTTTAAATTTTTCATTTATTCAAAAACAGTTTGTGACATGTTCACAGTTTCATTGATCGGTCTTTTCCCATGTCCCACAAAAACAAAAAGAAAAAAACATTACAGTAATACAACATATTAAAATGTACATACACTCAGTGTCAATGGTAAAGTTACCTATGCATTTAAGATTAATCTAAGTGTTTTGCAACAATAACTGTACTAAACAGCTTGGAATTTTACAGAGCCTCGTCTATGGTGGCATTTGCAGCATCTCATACCATACCTGTCAACATCCTTTCACAAGAAATTGAAGATGTGTGTTTCCATCTCATAGGGTTGTGTTTTTTTTTTGTTTTTTTTTTAATAATTTAAAACAAAGAAGTAAATGGATCGTTATTGGCAGGATTACTTAGGATAGGCAAATCTTTCTTGAAAAATCGGCACATGCAAGCCAATAAGAGGGAAACACTCACCAGATAATGGAGACTTGACACGATTATCATACGTGCCCCAGCAAGTGTGCCCAGATTTACATTTTGCACAAGTTAACATTGATAATTTCTACTCGGCATTTTGTAGATCTCTGTATGGCCAGAGTGAAAAAGGACTCTATTTCCAGTGACCTTGACATAGATGACATAACTTTGCTGGAGGAAATGGACGTTGTGTGTGTGAGGAGTGTACGAGGTGGGCACCAAGCGTCACATCACAGAAGTCATTTATATTTTGTACTTTGGTTTAAGACCTTGTATCCTTCATCCAAAGGATTCAAAAAAAACAAAAAAAAAACAAGAACCAACAAAGCCAGTGTTGAAAAATACAACTAATGTACTGGTACCAACAGCCCAAGCAGTTTCATTTATATTAAAAGGATGGCACATTTCTTAAAGATATTCATGTACATGAGTGTGTATCGTGTACATAATAAACCGGATGATAACAGGTGACCTTAGCTGATTTCTTAATGTCATTAGTCCAGAGCTGATCCAGTGAAATAAATACAATATTATATTGTTGCTGTTGTTTAAGATCGAATATGGTTACACTATCAAGTACATGTCTTTTCACTCCAGTGATGCTATTTTTTCATTTTTGCTAGGTGTTATGGAATCTGCAATTCTTCCGAGTCTGGTTCCAAATAATGACCACTTTAAAGAGGCCTACAAGGTAATCAAGTTATGGGCCAAATGTAAGTAGTGCTGGAATATATTAGACCCTCCGTGGCAAAGAAATCTGTCAATTTCATACATGAATCAATCCTTGATTTTGAATAACTTCGTTGAAGTTTTGTGTTCTTATGTCAAATCTTAATGTGTTACATTTTTTACAGGACAGTTAGGAATGAGCGTCGCCAGTTGGGAACTCGTGGGTGACATGAAGAGAATGGGCGTTCTCTACATATGCCATAATGCGCTAGTGCGCATTATGGTAAATATGTAAAGAACACCCATTCCCTTCATGAAGACCAGGAGCTCCCAATTCATGACATTCATTTCTTATATATACATTCACAAAAATTAACAGATCCTACAAAATTTTAATGGAAAAGAAACTTTTCTTTCCACTTGTCGAACAGCCATCAGTCTGCAGCAGTTTTTCCACTTGGAATCCCTGCTCCAGGCTCCAGGCATGGGCTGCATGGCACGTTGGTGGGCAGCGAAATTTCAGATCACTGTGCATTGCAATTGTGATGAGACTATCTCTTCATGGGCCCTGGTTACCTCTTCATGGGTGTATAGAGTCCTTCTTGTCCCTATACTTGTAATGCTACAAATTATGGCCAAATTGGCCTCTTATACCAAATGTATATGTATGTACATATATATGATGATGTGTTTATTTGCACATGGAATATAATGATGCATGTATATTTTGTTGAGCACCTGCATAACTGAAATATGCGACAGTCATGTACATAAACCGAGTCTGTGTCTCTATGTTGTTGCACAAGGTCCTTATGTAGTAAAGGGGGAAATTAACAACATGAGAGTTTAGAAAATAAATATTTGTAGACACATGTACATCAGAGCTCATGGTGGCAATTTTATGCTGAGAGATTTTTTATTTTCTCCCAACAGGCAATAATATTCATAATGCAGCGGTGGGGTTCCCAGGTGGAATAGCATGGGCCATCATGGTGGCCAGAGTCTGTCAACTCTATCCCAATGCAGCGGTGGCCACTCTGGTTGAAAAATTCTTCACAATATTTTTAGCATGGTCAGTTTTTATGTGTCTGTCCTTTTTAGCTCAGCTGACTTGTCAGTCAGCTGAGCTCATAGGATAGAGATTCCTCCATCATCTGTTCACATTGATATTTTTTTACTTCTCTGCATTGACCAGACCTCTTCAGACTTAATGGGGGATCTACTTTTGTTGGGGTCTCTACCAAGTTTGTCCCAATTGTCTTGCTCCAGTTGATTTTGGATTTTGAACTCAGCTGACATGTCAGTTAGCTGAGTGTATAGGATAGTCAGTCTTCCATCATCTGTCTGTCCTTCTGTCTGTGCATTCATCTGTCACTATCCTCGTCATTGTTGTCCGTTCACATTTACATTTGAAACTTCCCTGTTGGCCAGATCCTCGTGAGAGGGATCTAGGTTGGGTGGGTTTCTGCAAAGTTTATTCAAATGTCACGCTTCAGTGATCATGAAAAATCCGCCAAATTGCTTGACCAACTGCTTCAAAATTGCCTGGGAGCTCTTATAGGGATGCCCAGACCTTAACCCTTCCCCCCTTAAACCGGCCAAAACTGGCTTCTGGTCAAATGTCGTCTCCTTCCATGTTTTCAGCTAATTTCCACAGTAAAGAAAAGCAATTTGATTGAGAATTGAAGATGAGACCTATCAAGATAACATGCCCCCAGGTCAACAGCTTTCCTGGGCATGGGTTGGGCACTAAGTGCCCAACCCATGCCCAGGGAAGCTGTTGACTCAGTCGTAATTCAAGGGGGAAAGGGTTAATATGTGCAACAGGTGGCATTGCATTTTTTTTTTTTTTTTTTTTTTTTGCTATTTTTTGACAGATTTTTGTGTATTGAAGCTATTTTTGACTTCTCCAGAACCGCCCCTCAGATTATGGTGAAACTTTGTGGAGATGTACCTTGGGGAAGAGTCGAGTAAAGTTGATAACTAGGTGGTGATATTTCAGAACCCTGATTTTTCATGGATTTTTCAATTTTGATACTTGCTGGTTGATGCAAACATTTTTCTTGGCTGACATACAAGTCAATGGGGATTGGAATGATATTCTCATTTTCAACATTTTCTCCAAATCCATCAACCAAGATTCACTTCAAATGTGGTAGGGATCTACTCCAGGAAGGTCACTACTATTGAGTATTTTGACATGGAAATGCTCCAGTGATTTTCCCATTGATTGATATTTGAGTCAATGGGACCACAATAGTAATTCACACTTTTGACATTTTCTCTGAATTTGTTTACCAGATTCACTTCAAACTTGGTAGGGATGTCCTCTAGGTTAGTCACTATTGAAGAATTAGTAATGGTTATGCTCCAGTATTTTTTTCAATTTTTTATGATTTATTTCTTTGTTTACTTCTTGGGTAAAATCTGAAAAAGACTCTTTTTCTTTTCAAAAGTGCTTGGCCAATTGCATTGAAAGTGCACAGGTCAAAGGTCTGGAGTCCACTAGACCTTAATTTGTTGGACATTATCACTTTAATTATTAGTATTTGTGTGTGCGTTTTTTCACTATTTTTGACTTCTACCAAAATACATGTTGGATTCTCCCCAATCTTGGTGGGAATCTATCTGGACACAATCTGCAGTCTGTTTGTTCACCATATGGTGACGCGGGTATTTCCTGATTTTTAACGAATTATTGAAATTCCAAATTATTGGTAAGTGTACATGTACATGTTAGCATTGATACTACAGGAACGGTTGCAGTAACTACTGTAAAGTGCTTTAATTTCGCTGTATTCTTATTTTCGCTTATTTCGCTGATGATACAAAACCATGAAAATAAAAACACAGTGAAATAGTATTTTAACATTGTTTGAATAGGAATTATGTCCAAAATAGTGAAATTAAAAATACAGTGAAATTTCAAAAATAGAAAAACCGTGAAAATTTAAACACGCGAAAATAAAGTAATTTACAGTATTTAAGTTAGTAATTATTGGTAAGGGTACAATGTATTTGCAATGTCCCTAGGAAAGTGGTGCATGCAATCAAGCAGTATCATTATCATTATCATTATTATGTACCTACCTATTACCACTGTTACTATACTAATAGCAGCAACTGTGACACATTGGCACATGTCTGGGTAATGGAGACTCATAGGCCTATGATATACTGATAAACAATAATAGGAAGGCACCTTTGCGGGTTTCATTTGGCGTTGTTGATGTGGGCCTGACATGTTGCCTTATACAGGTATTACAGTAATGGTGGACCCTAGGGTCTGTGGTTACTGTTACAAGGCTACACCAACTGTGCCAGAAGTGTGGTCTTATAAGAGGAGTGGTAGACAAAGGCTGCTCTTGGTGCAGTGAGAAATAGCGGCAAGAGGACAACCAGTGTACACAGTTTGAACAGAAACTTCATACTTCAGAAAAAAAATGTGGGTGATTTTGTTCCTGTCTTGGGGGTTTATAGATAGAGTTGACCACTCCATGTACATGTTATTCCCCCAATAGCCTGCAGTTCTAATGACAAAGAATCCACTGCAACACCAGTGGGCACATGGTGGTCACATGATAGATCTGCTGTATGGGTGGCACTCAGATTATGCAAGCAATACTGAAGTGCAGGAACTTTAACGGGCAAAAATCCACTTTATTCCTGATGTTGGATATATGACTGGCAAAAATTCACTACACTCCCAGCATAAGCAACATGGTGGTCACTTATCTTCTTTTGAATGGCTTTGCCAATTGCTTCAAAATTCCAAAGGGACTCTTCTGGGTACAAGGGTGATGATTGCAGTGTATGCATGTGACCTTGACCTCATCCCTAAGGCCACTTTCATTATGTTTCTGTTTACTTGATAACTTGGAAATTATTTGAGCTATAGCCTTGATGTTGCAGATATTGGTGGTCCTCTGCATGTGAAGGCCACAGACTTGGAACAGCACACTGATGACCTTGACCCCATTGTAAGGTTACAAGGCCACTAGTGTGATTAGTATGTAGGTCAGCTGAGCACAGGCTGTTCTCACAGCCCTCTGGATATACAGATTTTTTACTTCTCAAAAGCTGTCATGCAGATTGTGCTGAAACTTTTTGGTATAATCTTGAAAAGATTCTTTGCTTTGCCAATTGCTTTGTCGTTCACTGAAATATATTGTGCACATTTAGAGATTTTTCGCTAGTTTTTTAAAAAAGAAAGACTAATATACCCAAATATTGTTCCATAAATGGACCAAACTCCATGTTGTGTGTCCACCCACTGCAGCACAAACATGATGCAGACCGATCTGTTTGGCAGGCGAACATGGAGGTCTGTTGATCAACTTTGTGTCGCTATTTTGGCCATTTAACAAGACCAAAAGATCCCAAACCACATTGCCCTTTTTTTGTGAAACATGGGTCATAAATTGACAAGGGAAGCAGTGCATTAGTGTCTGCCCTCAGCATCACACAGTAGCACCACAGTCACAGTAAGGATGAGTGACCACAGTCATCATGTTGGTTTTCTCTATGACAGGCCGTGGCCATCGCCAGTTTTACTTAAGCAGCAAGAGGAGGACAGTCTGGACTTAGAGCCATGGAATCCAAAGGTAGGAACAAGTACACAGAGCGTGCAGACTTTTCTTTGGTCCAAACTGTCATTTTTTAGTGACTGTGCCTTCTTTGCTGACTGAAGACTTGTATTAAATCATGTGCCTTTTATGACAGGCAGCCATTGAGCCAGCAAGTACAGTAGTCCGTCTGTAAGACCACGTCTGAGGTAGGTCCTAAAGTGTGGTCACAAAAAGGAGACAGTCCCTCAAGGGAGGTCAAATAAGTTGGAAAAGATAGCGGAAAGGATCTCATAGACGAGGCATTGGAAGACAGGTGGTCTCTAATTGGAACTATCGCTCAAAGGAGGGACTACCATACAATGATTAGACCAGCAGAAAGGTGTCTTTCACCTGCAAGCATCTTACAAAACAGTGGCCTTGACATTAGACCTAACTCCCCTTGAATTAAAATCTAGGCAACAGTTTCCTTGAGGTGGGGTGGGCACGAAGCACCTGACCTGCCTTGAGGAAGGTTGTTGACCTGGGGTGTGCTATTTAGAACATGTAGAGTATAAGCTGCATGTACAATTCTCGTTCAGTTTTTTCCATTAACCCTAAAATTGAATAAAAATAAAAATTGAAGTAGATGATGTTTTACATCCAGTCAGTTTTTGGCCAGTTTTTTTTTTTTTTTTTCGGGGGGGGGGGGGGGTGTTAATTGTGGGTCAGGAGTTTCACTTGTGAAACTATATCTCTCTGTGTCCTGAGCAGAAGTTCATGCAGCGCAGTGACAAAAAAAAAAAAAAAAAATGAACAAAATGCTGCATAGGTAGGTGGAATGATTGTTTTCAGAAGGCATGTATTGTTGACCTGTAGTTGGAAAATGGACATTTATTGTCATTGATAACCTATTTTTGTGACCATAGCAGAGGTGCTTAATATACATACATGTAATATGGGAATTCCTTATGAGCTTCCTGCCAAAATCTCTGACCCTTTCTCTAGGTAGTGGCAACAGTCGGCTGCCATGATACAGACGTACTGATGGTAGACCAAAGGTTTGGTTAAAACCATTGCAAACAAAGGATACTCCAAACAGATAATGATTGCTCTGTGTGTCAAACTCAGTGTGTGTTTGAAGAATGTGACTGTCTTTCTAAGCAGTTAATTTTATCCAAGTTGCCAATTTGGCAGAAGCAACTTACACATTTTGCCACGTTTGAAACAGGGATCTCTCCTACATACACTCAGGTACTTGCTAAATAACTTAGGGCCAAAAGCGGCACTGCAGCTAATATGAATGTCCAGTATAATAAAATGTTTAAGGCTCATTGTTTCTTCACAATGTGAAGCAGACTGAATCATACTTGTAGATAATATTTCTGTACCATTGCCTTGATTTCATTGTCTGTGCTTGATGTGTTGTAGACAAATTCAGCTGATGGTTATCATGTCATGCCTGTCATCACACCAGCATATCCTGAGAAGAATTGTGCCTTCACTGTGACCAAATCCACTCTGGCTGTGGTAATTCAGTGCCTTGCTACAGGTAAGCAGTACAGTGTCCCTCTATAAAGGACAGTGTCCCTGTAGAAAGTACAGTGTCCCTGTGTAAAGTACAGTCTCCCTCTGTAAAGAAGTGCCCCCCCTGTAAGGTACAGTCTCCCTCTGTAAAGTGGAGTGTCCCTCTGTAAAGTACAGTGTCCCTCTGTAAAGTATAGTGTCCCTCCATAAAGAACAGTCTCCTGTAAAGTAGTGTCCCTCTGTAAAGTACAGTCTCCCTCTGTAAAGTACAGTCTACCTCTGTAAATTAGTGTCCCTCTGTCAAGTACTGCATCCTTCTGTAAAGTATAGTGTTCTTCTATAAAGTATAGTCTCCTGTAAAGTAGTGTCCCTCTGTAAAGTACAGTCTCCCTCTGTAAAATAAAGTCTACCTCTTTAAAGTAGTGTCCCTCTGTAAAGTACAGCATCCCTCTGTAAAGTATAGTGTCCTTCTATACAGTATAGTCTCCTGTAAAGTACGGTGTCCCTCTGTAAATTAGTCTTCCTTTGTATAGTACAGTATTCCTTTGAAAAGTACAGCATCCCTCTGTAAAGTACAGTCTCCCTCTGTAAAGTACAGTCTACCTCGGTAAAGTGGTGTCCCTCTGTGAAGTGCAGCTTCCCTCTTTAAAGTACAGTGTCCTATAAAGTATAGTCGCCTGTAAATTACAGTGTCCCTCTCTAAATTACTGTCTCCTTCTGTAAAGTACAGTGTCCCCCTGTAAAGTACAGTCTCCATCTGTAAAGTAGCGCCCCTCTGTAAAGTACAGCATCCCTTTGTAAAGTACAGTCTCTCTGTAAAGTACAGCATCCCTCTGTGAAGTACAGAGTCCTTCTATAAATAAGTCTCCTGTAAAGTACAGTGTCCCTCTTTAAATTAGTCTCCCTCTATAAAGTGCAGTCTCCCTCTGTAAAGTACAGTGTCCCTTTGTAAAGTATAGTGCCCCTCTGTAAATTACAGTCTCTCTCTGTCAAGTACAGTCTCCCTCTGTAAAGTACAGTCTCCCTCTGTAAAGTACTATCAAACATGTCAGCAATGCATTCTATTCACCAACAAAGCACTAACCTGTCAGTATTACAATGTTTAAATTTCCCTTTATAAAATAGTCAAACCTGTAAGCAGTACAAGCTATCCCTAGATAAAGTACAGTCAAACCTGTCAGTAGTTCAGTCTATGCCTTTATAAAGTACAGTCAAACCTGTCTGCAGTAAATCTCTCTTTATGTAAAGTACATACAGTCAAATGGTCAGCAGTAGTATTTGCCTCCCCGACACAAATGCCTGTCAAGCCATGTAGGCTATAAGTTCATAAACACAATGTAAATGAAGTTCATTGCTTATTATTGTGTTTTTTCCCCTTTGGTACATGCCAAAACATGAAAATTCTGACTATTACCTGCACACTCTTCAGCGATCTGCTTAATCCTAAAACTTCCACTAGATGACCTGACCAGACAAATGTAAGAGTTAAGAAAATAGTTCACATGTTTATTGATGTCAGCAAGTTGTCCTATTTGCAGATGCACTTTTGGTGGATGAAAGAGATTAAACAGCTGTGGGAAATGTTTAACTATATGGAGATACTGTAAGAAATAAGGGCAAAAATCAGACTCAAGAATATGTGACAAAACATGTAGTATGTGAGATCAGTGCAATTTATCATGAGATGTCGATTTCAAAATAGCCCCTTTTCATTCTCACGTGTGCTCTAGATCTGTATTTTAAGATTTAAAATCAAGAAATCAAGTTTGCGAATACAATATTTTGGAAGATATCGGAGATAAATGTCAAAATTGAACCCCTGCAGAAAATCGGAACTTGCGTTTTTAACAAGTACTGTGTTAATATTTTATTTGTATGAGGAGCTTCACATTATTGTAATTAAAAAGATATGTAGTTTTTTTATATGTAAGAGAAAAAGTATAGATAGGAAGCTGACTTAGATTGCATGATATGTGCAGAACTTGACCTTTGCCACCCTAAAGTTTCAATGTGAATGCTTTTTGTCAATTAGGAGCAGAGTTGACGGAGAAGATATTACAAGGAAAAGCCACATGGGAAAATCTCTTCATCAGAGCGAACTTCTTCCTGCAATACAAGTGAGCATGAACAATCATCATTTCACAGCCTTTTGTTTTCTTTAAGCCCAAGGGAGTTGGGTGGTTTTTTTGTTTGTTTGTTTTTTTTTTGTTTGTTTTTTTTTTTTGTTTTTGTTTTTCTTTTTTAGCTTTGCTGGCCTAAGGTTGCAGATCTTATAGCATCAAACTACAGATGCATCCTCTGAGCAGTCCTCTAGATTTTACCTGTTTTTATCAGTGTCGGTATGGTGGAATAGCGTATGAAGCTATTTTAAGTTTCAAAGGAGATGTCCGTCTGTAAAGTTTTGGGTTGTGAGCTTAATAACTTGAAAACTTATAATGTTAGCCCAATATAACTTCCAGGACTTATAGAGTGTATGAAAATCTTAAGTCCCTTTCGATATTGGTCGCTCCACCTACAACATTATGTAATATCTGGGTCAAAATGTGAAAATCTTGTGAACACTCTACCATCTTTAATTTTTGGTGGATCATCACCAATTTGGTGGGATTGTTATAACTTCTTCCTGCAATACAAGTGAGCATGAACAATCATCATTTCTGGACCTTTTGTTTCCTTAAAGCCCAAGGAAGTTGGGTGGGGTTTTTTTGTAACTGTTTTTTGGGTATTTTATTTACTTTTGCTGACCTCAGGTCGAAGAGCTTATAGCATCGCTCATGTCCATCCATCCGTCATTCCATCCGTCTGTCCGTCCATGAACTTTTGGGTTGTGAGCTCAATAACTTTAAAAGTTTTAATGTTAGCCCAATATAACTTTCAGGACTTATAGGGTGGATGAAAGTCTAAGACCCTTTTGATATTGGTCACTTCAGCTACAACATTATGTAATATTGGGGTCAAAATGGGAAAATCTTGTGAACACTTTAGTATCTTTAATTTTTTGCAGATCTTCACCAAATTTGGTGGGATTGTGGGGGAGGTCAAATCTAAGTAGCTAGTGATACTAGTGGTGCCACCTATAATTTGACAGAAATTATGAGCCAAAATGTGTTTTAAGATGTAAAATTCCACATTTGGAAAAGTAATTGGATTCGACTTGCTAAATATATATGATATATAGACCATGGCCAAAGGTAGAATGTTATGTAATATCTGTGACCGTGACCTATATTTTTGTGAGGTCACTATGCCTGTAAAGTTGAAAAGGTGATTTTGTAATGGCCGGGTGTAGCTTGGACATCAATGGAAGAGAATTGAGCCTCCAGATCAAAATTGCGCTTCATTACATGATACATAAAACTGTACTTGGTGACCTACTTTTGGGTCACTGTGACCCGGTAATTATGGAGATTGGCACTGCTCCAAGTTTATAGGGTTTGGTCAATAACTTTAAAAGTTATGACCTAATTTGAACAGACAGACTATATATGGAAAGCTGGATGTGGGGGGGGGGCATATTTTAAACAGCAACAAACTTTAAATCCAAAATAAAAGGTCGAGGTCAAATGGCCAGTTTGAATATGGGGATCATATGCTGACTGCTCTGCACCCCCACAATTCTTGAGATAGGCCCATAGAACGTGTAGGAGTTATAAAGTGTATAAAAATGTTTATCGACATCAATGTTTGTGAAGCGACCTATAGCAATATTTAATATACAGTTCAAAATGTGAAAATCTTGTGACTGCAATACTATCATTTTTACAAGTTAGCCCAATATAACTTTCAGGACTTATAAGGGGTATAAAAATCTAGGTTCTTTTCGATATTGGTGGCGCCACCTACAATATTGTGCAATATAGGTCAAAATATGAAAATCTTGTGAACACTCTAAAATCTTTAATTTGTAGCAGATTGTCACCAAAGTCGATGGGATTGTAGGGCAGGTCAAAGTCTAAGTTGCTAATGATACTAGTGGTGCCACCTAAAATTTGATGGAAATTATGAACCAAAATGTGTTTTAAGATATAAAATTCCATATCTTGAAAAGTAATTGGATTAGAGTTGCCAAATTTATAGGATATATAGACAATGTCCAGAGCTAGAATTTAAAATAATATCAGTGACTTTGACCAATTTTTGTGATGTCACCATGCCTGTCAAGTTGAAAGAGGTGATTTCGTAATGGTAGGGTGTTGCTTGGATTTCAATGGCAATGTCAGCACAGCACCAGGCAGGCCTATGGGCCTCTTGTATTACATAGTCTGGGTGTCCTTGATCTTCTGTCCCAAGATCACTGAGAACATAAAATTAAGGACTCACTCATTGTTGTCTTGGCACATGCAACAATAGTCATCACAGGAGTTGCACAAATAAGCTATGATGACATGTGGAACAAAGTGCCATCTGGTGGACAAATCAGACACTAAAATCAGATAAGCCTAATATGTTCAGAAGCCACTTGAGGACTCGCAACTTAAATGTGCATAAGCAGTGTTTATAACAATGATTGACAAAAAATCCTACTTTGCTGGGTTAGGTGTCACAGCATTGTGAATGTTGTATCTTTGATGCCAACACCCACAAAACTGGATTATTTTAGCCAATTTTAAAGCTTTTATGACGTCAAATTTAACTGAAGCCTTCCTTGTTAAGATAAATTGCCATTTGTGTGTTTTTGTTGCCCTGTTGTCAGAGCTACAGAAACTCTAACAGTATGTAAAAATGTTCAAATTAACATACATTTTTGTTTGTTTTTATGAATTAGAGGCAAAAATTCCTGCAAATTTTAGCATTTTCACTCAAAATCCTACTAAATCCTACAATTATTCCCAAATCCTAAAAAAGTAGGAAAATCCTACTTGTTACAAACACTGATAAGCTTTATTTGTTCAGAAGCCACTTGAGGACTTACAACTTTGAAATGTACAGGTGCATATAGCCACGATGCCAGCAGGGCATTAGGCCCATGGGCCTCTTGTTTAAGATATAATATTCCATATTTGGAAAAGTGATTAGATTAGACTTGCCAAATTTGTAGAATAGATAGACAATGTCCATTGCTAGAATGCTATATAATATCAATGACCTTGACCTGTTTTTGTGAGGCCATCATGCCTGTAAAGTTGAAAGAGGTGATTTTGTAATTGCAGGGTCTAGCTTGGACATCAGTGGCAATGTCAGGACAGCACCAGGCTCTTGGGCTTCTTTTTTACATAATTTGGGTGACCTTGATTTTTTGTCCCAAGGTCACTGAGGACATAAAATGAAGGACTCACTAATTGTTGTCTTGGCACATGCAACAATATCCATCACAGGAATTGCACAAATAAGCTATGATTACATGTGGAGCAAAGGGCCATCTGGTGGACAAATCAGACACTAAAATCAGATAAGCCTAATATGTTCAGAAGCCACTTGAGGACTCGCAACTTTGAAATGAATATGTAGGTGTAATATAGCCACAGTGCCAGCAGAGCATTAGGCCCATGGGCCTTTTGATTGTTTTTTTTGTTTGTTTGTTTTTTTGTTTTGTTTTGTTTTTGTTTTGTTTGTTTTTTTTTTTTTTATGTATGTGGTTGCTTGTTTCATGTAAGTTTTTTATAATATTAAACAGTCTGTCTATACATTCAAGACAGGGGATTGTGTTTTTAATTTTTATGTTATTTCATTATTTTTTTTCCTTTGGAACCCAAGGTTACTTTTATGGTCAGATTCTGCTTTTGACACTTGAGCACAGATTTTACCTCCAAACAGTCTGCTTTCACCCCAAAATGGCAAACTTGAATCAAATATCAGAATCATTAACATGACACATGCATGTGGTTAGACGATTTTCTTTTTTGTTTGACTGCCACTGCTGAACTGCAATCCAAGAGGTAGCAGAACGGATAATTATCCCCCGCCCAAGAAGTGGGGGAGGAGATATGGTAATGGGCACCGTCCGTGTGTCCGTCCGTCCGAAACAAATTTTGTCCGGCCCATATCTTCTACATTATTAATGCTACCTCTTCGCATTTTTCATGGTGGGTAGACCTTAGGTAGT
Organism: Hermodice carunculata; assembly: GCA_964020975.1. Taxonomy (NCBI): domain Eukaryota; kingdom Metazoa; phylum Annelida; class Polychaeta; order Eunicida; family Amphinomidae; genus Hermodice; species Hermodice carunculata. The sequence goes on along the minus strand of OZ026615.1, from coordinate 356,336 downwards.
AGGTGTGCATAGGCATTGTTTTGTGTGGCTAATTACTTGCATTAATTAATTAATTAACAAAGTTCGTTACGCAAGACAAATTTTGTCCGGGCCATATCTTCTAAACTATTAATGCTAGCCCTTTGAATTTTTATGGTGGGGTAGACCTTAGGTAGAAGGTGTGCATAGGCATTGTTTTCTGTGGCTAATTACTTCCATTAATTAATTAATTAACAAAGTTCATTAAGCAAGCTCAAGCTACAATACAAATTTTGTCCCGGCCATATCTTCTAAACTATTAATCCTATCCCTTTGAATTTTTTATGGTTGCTAGACCTTAGGTAGTAGGTGTGCATAGGCAATGTTTTGTGTGGGTAATTACTTTCATTAATTGATTAATTAACAAAGTTCGTTAAGCAAGCTCAAGATTTGTCCAGGCCATATTTTCTAAACTATTAATACCAACCCTTTGAAATTTTTATGGCTAATAGACCTTAGGTAGTAGGTGTGCATAGGCACTGTTTTGCATGGCTAATTAGTTTCATTGATTAATTAATTAATAAAGTTCATTAAGCAAGCTCAAGATACAATACAATTTTGTGTGAAGCATAACTTTGCAACTTAAAGTCACTGTGGTAGCCCTTTAAGATTTTTAGCATTGGTAGACCAGAGGTAGGAGGTGTGCATAGGCAGAAATTTTTTTGACTAATTACTTTTCTTCATTAATATATTACTTAACAAAGTTCATAAAGCAAGCTCAAGATACATAAAGTTGCTTGTGTTTCTTTTGTATTCCTTTCTTTTTTTTTTTTTTTTTTTTTTGCAGATAATCAAGAACTCCAGGATCCTTTTCAAGTAAACTTGTTTCTTTCTCATTTCAGCCAACTTTATTTTAAGTCCTACATGTTAAGGAAGATGTGAATAGCAAACAAACCCCTTCTGCACTGGTTCACCCTCATGGGGGGGGGGGGGGGGGGTCAGTGGCTACTTGTTAACAGGGGGACACATAATGCATTTAAAGGCTCTCTGTATTTATTTCCATATTGCCACCAACAGAAACCTTTCGCATTTTACCAACTATAATATACCAATGTACATCATGTGTATTTACCACCATGATTACTGTGGGCAGGGGATATGGCTAGCGTCAGCGGCGACTTGTTTTTAATTGTGATTACATGCCTCAAGTGACAGAAATGTTGGTGACCTAATATATGGAAGGATTGAGATGACTGGAAGGATAACAGTCCGAGCATTTTCGGATATATTCAAATTTGTTTACAAAATTTCCATTTATTCAGAGATGTGCTGTGGAGGGGGTTGCCACATTGAAGGATTCCTTTCATGTTTGTAGGCATTTCATTATGATTACGGCAAGGGCCTCAACAGAACAAGCTCACTTAGATTGGTAAGTGTTGAGAGCTTCATTTCAATGGAGGACATCACCTGTAGATGGCACCACAGGTAACTTTCCCCTGGTATCCACCTGGTGCAGGTGGAGACACTTGGGCAATAAACAAAATCTGGTTCAGACATTGGTTGAAAATGATATGTGACACGTGGAGTAGGTGCTGCCACCATGCAGAATACAGCATAACCTGCTTTCTTAAAGTTGATGTAGAAGACTCATTAATGGACTACAGTCTGTTTGTGAGTAGTCCTTAATTGAATTACCAATCAGGGTGCTTTTGTATATACTTTCCAGAAGGCTGTAGATAAATACAATACGTATGAGGAATTCACAACAAGACCATATTCTTTCATTACAAGACCCGAAGTTCTAAGATGATGCGACATTTGTTACAAAGTTGACAGATCACGTGAGTTCTATCAGATAAAACATGGGGCAAAGCTGTGATTTCTTAACCTCCGTACAGAATGCAGAGAACTTGATCAATAACTTTCGTGTTCTGTTTCCATGAATTTTTATTGCCTTCTCCATGCAAAGTCTATGCATTGTCCGTGCTTGATGTTTTGTATGGGTATATGTCATAAGCAGTCTGTGGGGAAAAGGGGGGAGCAGTAATAAGGACATGTACTTTGTAACTGGACACAAGTGACAATGCTCACGTTGTGTAATATTCTGCAGGTCCGGTTTGGTGGCTGCCAAGTTGAGGTCACTTGTTCTAAGTGTAGAGCAGCAGCCAGCGGTCAAGTTAGTCTGTCCTTATTCCCAGTCCTGGCCACCTCTCCAAGCCAGGTATGATGCGTTCGCATACAACATAATTTAGAGTAGCTGTCACTGTAGTAAGCACTGACGACAGATGACAGATGCTGTCTGCGGCAACAGCTCGGTAAAGCTCATTTTTCTTATAACTCACTCGGGAAATAAGTTAAAGACACATGTAGAACACGTAACAGTTTTCCATTGGCATTCAGTTTGAGACAAATCATCTGAATCTTGAATCATTGTGAAGTTTGTTTGGTTTTTTTTTTAAGGAAGTAAGATTTTAAAAAATAATGATAGAAAATAACCAAACCCTTTTCATATGTTTGTGCACGTGTGAATGTTTATAATTCATGAACGTTGCCAGAACTTGCATTTGTTTTCCAGAACTGGTGTACATCTGACAAGATATTTCATTGGTTTGTCATTTGATAGAGGACAACAAGTCAGACTTGATTTAGCAAGAGACATCAAAGATTTCAACCAAAAGTGTAAGTACCCCCTGTCAGCATACACTGAGACAAGAGCCAGCATGGGATCAATCTCAACCCTATTCACCTTAAACCAGTTGAAACCGGCAAATGTCGTCTGCAACAATTTTTTTTGGGGGGGGAGGGGGGAGGGTGTTGGACTAAATTCAGCAGAAATGAAAAACAATTTGAATGAGAATTGTACGTAAGACTTGTCAATGATAACATACCCTAGGCCAACAGCTTTCCTCAGCATGGGTTGGATGCAAGATGATGATTAAGACTTAACCTAAAGGAAAAGGGTTGAAATACCTTAACTATGGTGTTGAAAGCTGTTGACCTATTAAAGTCGTGCTGGTCTGATAAGTCTCTAATGCAATTTTTTTTCAAAGTATTTAATGTGAACCAAAAAAACCCCCATAAAATTACACATTGAAATGGTGAACCTCTTACATGCCTCTAGTCTTGGTTGGTTTGGAGTGGAGGGTGGAGAGTTAAATCCCGCAAGTGGGTGGTCATGACATAAGCTGTAATCGTGAAGGATTATTCACATTGACCCTTGTTCCTCCCAGTTTAATGTGTGGTGATCGAGTGTGCTAGCTCCCAAATAAATAACAGCAATCAGTATGAGCCACACCTACTCACATTCTGCCTGTCATAATAACAGCAATCACTGAGCCACACCCACAGCAATCACTATGAGCCACACCCACAACTATCACTGAGTCACACCCACAGCAATCACTATGGGCCACACCCACAACTAACACTGAGTCATACCCACAACTGTCACTGAGTCACACCCACAGCAATCACTGTGAGATAGACAGATAGATAAGTTTTATTTTACATCGGTTTTAAAAACATACAACATTAGCCAATGGCTAGTATCACCGATAAGGGAGGTAGTTCATCGAGATGTAATGGGGGTATATACATATAGAAACAGGAGGTAAAAACATAAGCCACACCCACTCATGCTCAATGTAACCGTACCACAACTGTATTTACATTTTACTCCATTGTCATTAAATGCAGATAAAACAGGTTGTTTTCATCCATTTAATCTGGTCAGCCATTCCCACCTGGGTGAATCTGAGCTATGAGGTACATAATCAATGTAGCGTGAAAGTTGCATGCACTGGCGTGGCAAGTTGTAAATAAAATATTTCATTTTTTTTCTTATTTCGGTGTCTCTTTGTAAGTTTCCTTTACAATTCTATCAACAAAATAGTGAAACAGGAGTACGGAAAAAAAGTTAAACCAAAGCTCATGTGCATACCTGCATGACGTTCATCATGATCACTTGATGTATTTGGTGTGCAGGGGGATCACTCATGCCCTAAACACATCTCATCATCATGAAAAATGCTCGCCATGTTTTGCTTTATTTTTGCATGTTTAAATTTTCATGGGTTTTTTTGGTATTTTTTTGACATTTCGCTGTAGTTTTAATTTCACTATTTTGAACATGATTCTTATTCAAGCAATGGTATTTCACTGTGTTTTTAGCTCTGCTGGCCAAAGGTCGCAGAGCTCATGTGATCACTTGTGTATCCATCCATCCATCCCTCCGTCATTGCATCCATCCCTAAGTAAAATCTTGCTTGTGAATGTGATACAGTCCAGAGTTTTCCAGATAGCCCCATGTAATTTTTAGGATTCATCGAGTGTATAAAAATCTAGGTCAAGTTTTCCATTGGTGGTGCCACCTACAGTATCATGTAATATATGGGTCAAAATGTGAAAATCTTGTGCGCACTCTAGCATTATGAATGTTTGATAGATGTTCATGAAATGTAGTGAGATTGTGGAGGAGGTCAAAATCTCAGTTACTAGTGGTGCCACCGATAATTTGATGGAACTTATGAGCCAAAATGTGGGGAAAGATGCAAAATTTCATACATGTATCTTGAAAAATAATTGAATTAAACATGCCATATTTATAGGATACAGTAAAACCCCCATTAGCGGGCACCTGTGTGCAGTGGGCACCTCCTTACAATGAGTATTTTTTTTGGTCTTGTTTGATTTTCCCTTATACCTGCATGTTAATGGAAACTCTCTGCAGTGGGCACCTGCCTAGTATGGGCAGTGGACACCTTAAATGTATAGAGTAGTCCCTGTCTTGAACGACCCCTCCTATGAGCGACCACCTGGTTTGAAAGACTACATTTGGCAGCAAAAGTTGTTTTTCTTTAATAATTTACCTCTTATGAACAATCCCCTGTTAAACACGACCAGCAACCATGCAAAATGAACAGATTTTGCGACCACATAACACAAATTTGAGCCATATCTGGCCACTACGCCTCAAGTTAGCCAACAAAATACATACACGCAACTCACCCCTTGTTATAAAATTGACGATTCTTGTCAAATTTAGTTAGTGCAAACAATAAAGGATTTCTTTCTGCTGTAAATTTCCTTAAACAAGTTGTTAATTTGATCGATCTGTATCTATTCCTCTGTAATTCAAATTCTCACAAGCATAGGATCTTTCCATTTATTTACATTTTTACAATGGCAGTGAATGTGGCATACTCTGCATGTATCAGGCCTCTCCATAGCGGATCTAAGAGGTTTTCGACCACTATATTTTTTTCATTGTATGCTGGGATATTATGGATTGTTTTCTGAACTAAACTTCATAATGATCAGCAGAAATTTGCGTGTGATGGGAACTTGATTGCTCGCACTCATGATTGTTCACATTTTCCATCTTCAAATGATTCAAATCCAAATGCACAACGAAGGTTGCCAACGCTGTCTGGAAATGTTCAGAGCAATTTTTGTCATTTTCCAGAGATCAACAACCCACGTGGTGAACGCTTTTTTGCATGCAAAACCTAACCTAACCATGGCAGATAAACACAAAGCCACAGAAATATTATTTAATGTTCTCATTTCTAATTGAGCAAGTGTTTTATAATAGTATATAAAAATGAATGATGATAAATTTCGCTAGATCAAAACCCCAATCAAACACGTGCTTGCCTGCACGACTCAGCGACAGATTCTGTCGCAGTGGGTCGATCTACTTTCCCACGGTTCAGATCAAGGTAAACATGGTGCCCAACACACATGTGGTGGCTGGGGGAAAATGCAGAGTCTTATTTTGATCCATAACTGATGAATTACGGTGAGTTAAGCTCCACCAAACATGTAGAATAAAGTTAAGACAGTGAGTTATGCCATCAAAACAATTTTACGACAGTTTAAGCTCATTACTTCGCAAGTGAAGGCTCGGTACCGGGGGATGCATCAGGCCCATTGAGCATAATGGGAAAAAGGCAAATCTCATTACCAGATATTTTCATTCAGTATAGCAAAAATGCTAGTTGTAAGATCTTAGTCTCTGCCAGGTTACAGTGACCAAGTTGTTTGAAGCGCCAGTGTCTGCAAGCTTACTGCGAGCTTACAAGCATATTGCAACCATCCTGCAATCATATGGCAAGCTTAAATATCTTAAAGGGCAGGCTGCAAGCTCACAGGAGGTACCTGAAAGCTTGCAGAAAATTGCTACATGCTCGCAATAAGCTTGCAATACATGTACATGGCCACAAGCTTACAGCAAGCTCGCACTAGATGCCAGCAAGTCTATGACAAGCTTGCAAGCATACTGCAACCATCCCACAATCTTACGGCAAGCTTAAATTTCTGCAAGGGCAATAGCAAGTAAGGGGGATGCTTTGGAGGCAAGTGGGATTGTTGAGGAGGTCATAATCTTGGTTGCAGTGAATCTACTAGTGGCACCACCGGCACCTATACTTTGAAAGAAATTATGTTTAAAATGTCTTGAAATATATGAAATTGCGTATATCAAAACATAATTGAATTAGATATGCCAAATTTATAGGACTTATCATGTCCAATGCTGATATGCCATGTAATATCAGTGACCTTGACGTATTTTTGTTAGGTCACCAAGCCTGTAAAGTTGAAAGAGGTGATTTTGTAATGGCAGGGTGTAGCTTGGACATCAATGGCAAAGAGAATTTTTTTGGTGATGGTCATCAGATTATATGTCAGCAGAGCAGTAGGCCCATGGGTCTATTGTTATTTGCATGGTTTTCTGCCATCAGCGAAATAAGCGAAAATAAATATACAGCAAAATTAAAGCAATTTACAATATTATTCCCACTCTGTAGATTCATGCTACAGTGTGTCAGAATCTGGTTTGCTTGTTCGTCATTTCAGTTGCATGTTTGTGGGTTTTCTGCATGTTCTGCAGATATTAGTGATGCAATGATAGCATAACATTGGAACCATCTGCTTTTGTTGTTCTTATCCACTGCACCAATTATGGGCTATTTCTCACACGCCCCCATCCACCCACCCACCCACACAAATACACACTAAGGAAAACGACTTGGGAGGGGATTCAAATTCTTTGCACTTTAAATGTAACTACTACTTTTGCAAGTAGTGCATTAAAAAGGGAAGTGAATAAAAGTATATGTAATTGATTTTATTTGGACTTCAGATCTGAATATTAGGCATTGCGTTACTTGATGTGGATTGTTTCCATAAAGCATAAAGTACAAGCATAAAGATACATGTGTACTATACTCTAAATTGATTTATATTTATGTACATAAATTTTCACTTTTTTTACTCCTCGGCCCATAAAGCCGGAGGGGTATTGTGGTCATCTACGCGTCCGTCCATTGATTTTTTGGTAACTCTGGAATCTCTCTGCTGTCATTGTTGGGTTTGATATTTATGAATATGGGTCATGTTTTTCTACATAAGTGTATCATACTAGAGACGTCTGTCTGTCCATGCCTTGTTAAACCATATCTCCAAAAATAATCACTTTACAGATAGTCTGATACCAAATTTTTATCACAGGAGGTTATTTAGGTGCTTCAGGTGCCTATTGAAAAGTAGGTCACTAGGTCTCATTTTTAGTCACAGTACTACATTGCAAAAAACAGCGTTAACACAATATCTTAAAAATTATTGAATGTAGCCTCATCAATTATTTATAACAGTTGGTCCTAAGGATGCCTCAGGGCCTATTGAAAACTAGGTCCCTGGATCACATATTTAGGTCCCAGTACTGCATTGAAGAAAACTGGCCTTGCCATGATATCTTTGCTCATTGCATTTGCACCAAAGCTTTGTCATTAGGTTAAACAGAAGTAACCTGACCTACTGGAGGGGTATTATCGTCACCTTAGCATCCTTCCGTCTGTCTGTCCCTCTGTCCTGTCCGAGGGGTTTTGCGGTCACTGATCGGCTTCTAGTTTTAATTTAGAGCATTTTGTCAGGAGTTCTAATTTGCTATTTTGGGTTTCTTATACATCTTTATCATATATGTAGTTTTATTATCATGATCTTGTTCTCTCTGTGAAAAACACAAAAGTAAAGCAATAGACAGTATGTATAAAAAGTGGGCAAGGTAAAAGGGTCATTGATATGTCTGGATAGATAATATACAGAGGTATGTTCATTTCAAAACTTCTTATTTTGTACAGTATTAGAGCTAGCCAAAAACAGGAGAATTTATGTCCCAGGTATGAAGATGGAAGCCAAGTATCTGAAGAGGTCAGTTTGTATTTTGGTATCCAAACTATTTAACAATCGAGCTACCAATCAAAGAACTGGTTATTCATGCAGCAATTACACCCAAATTTTATTCAGCACTTGTTGATTTTGTCCTTTCACAATGTATGTGCCCCTGACTTTATTTTGAGGGTTTTTTCGTTGTAAATTATACATTTACTTCAGGACAAACAGTTCGTGAAAACTGACCAATTCACCAAGAGTAATGCTAAAGTACCTTAAACCCATTGTGTCATATGTAAATTCCGTTGGTAATTCTTATGTATTCTCTGGGAATTGCAGTTGAAATTACTGCAAGATTTTATGATGAAAACTTACAGAAGAAACAGATTTGTTTTTATCAGCGTACATGAACTGTCAAACTAGAATATGGAAATTTGCATAAAAAAGTTTGAATTGCTCTTTGTAACTCAGCTGAAAAGACTGACTCCAAAACAAAGATCTCTGTAATTTGATGAAATTTTACCTCATTTATCTGATGTAAGATTTATTGTTTATTGAATAACATGTAAATAAAACTTTATTTTGAGAGGGTGGCTCAGTCAATGGAAAAGCACTTATCTGCCCCTGCACCCTCTTTCAAATTGGTGCATAAGATACATTAATTCATAAGCACGTACATGTAGGATACATGTGTGTGAATGTGACAGACCCTTTCTCAGCAAACTAAAATTCACCCCGCCTCGTGGGTAGATGTTATCGGTTCCAGCACAGATGGTAAAACCCTTAAAGGCAGTAGCCAGATCTCGAGCCACTTGGTTCTTTGCAAGGAAGCCCAAGTGAGGCCTCAAGGTCACCTGGGAGTGGTCAGGTGACCATTGGAGACGGTCATAAGCTAGAGAGTGGATCTCGCTTCTCCTAGCCCCCGAAGCGAGTGTTAGTAGAAAACAAATCTTCCAAGTCCAGTACTTGAGGGAAACCTGCCTGGGTCCTGAAGGCACTCAAAGGGCCACTTCTTCAACATGACTAAAACCAGCGGTAGGTCCCACCAGGGTAGGACCTGTTGTGTCGCTGGCCTGTTGGTGTAGAAGGACGCAATGAGCGCAGACAGATAAGGAAGGCTACCAATGCGCACGTCCAAGACGTTGGCAAGGGGTGAAACCCCTGCACTATTCTCGAGCTCTTGCCTAAAACTTCCCACTGATACACTAGGAAGTCAGCAATGTCAGCAACACGCGGAGCCCAAGCGTGAATTGCCTACTGGCGCACCATTCAGAAAACACCTTCCATTGAACTGAGTAAGCAGCTAGAGAAGAAGATCGAAGGCCCCCTCTGGCAATTCTATTTGAGACCAACTCCCAGAAGTCTCTGTTGCGGACATCCTGTGAGATAGCTGCCAAGCCTGGAGGTTGAGTAGTGGAGGGTTCTGATGGAACACGCTTGTTGCACCAGAAGTTTGGGCCATGCTGGTAAATGTAGCGGAGGCCCAATTCTCAATTCCAGCAGGTCTACCGTGCAATCGCTATGGGGCCGCCAAGGGGAAACCAGGATCAGATATCAGTGGTAAGACCAAACCTTGCGCAGTACCCTTGGAAGGATCTGCCAAGGTGGAAAGACATATGCCCACAAGTTGCTCCAGTCCATGGCTAGAGCATCCACCGCTAGGGCTTGGGGGTCTGGGACAGGCTAGACGTAAACTGGTAGTTTTGAGTTCTGGCAAGTCGCTTAGCAGATCCACGTGTGGAGTCCCCCAACGTGCCCACATGGCCTGAATGACCTTGGGGTGGAGTGATCACTCCATCCCTACCAGCTGACCTCTCCTCAAGAGTTGATCAGCCAGGACATTTGTATGTCCCGGAATGTGCCTCGCATGCGTGCGGAGGTCCTGGTCATATCACCGTGTGATAATGCGTCTGACCAACACCGTCAGCTTGCAGGACGGCATCCTGCCTTGCCTGTTAAGATAAGCTATACTGGTCCTGTTGTCACACATTATGAGGACATGTTTGTACTCCACCAGGTCTCGGAAGTAGAGGAGCAAGCGTATCGCCTCCAGTTCCAACCAGTTTATGTGGTGAGCTGTGAAAGATGACGGCCAAGGGCCCGACGCCATCCGATTCTCCACATGGGCTCCCCACCCGGACCACAACAAGTCTGTGTAAATGGTGAGCTGGGCCTGAAAAGGCTCCAGCTTCTGCCCTCACATTACGTTCTCCCTGACAGTCCACCACTGAAAGATCGGCATCTGTGTGAGATAGCCCTGGTCTCTCGTCCATCTGCCCTGCAGTGGGAGCTGCAAGGGATGATGGTGGAGCTAGCCTGCCTAACAGGACCTGGGAGTCCATCGAGGACAGGGAGCCCAGCAGGGTAAGCCCTTGTTGTGCCAAGCAGACCTTGCCAGTTAGAAAGGGCCTGAGGAGAGACTGCAGTCGATCCCACCTGTCCTGTGAAGGAGGACAGATGTAGGCTACCAAATCGAACTGGATGCTGAGGAAGACAAATATCTGCTCAGGCTGTAGACTGGACTTGTGTAGGTTCACTATCAGGCCCAAGTGTTGGCAAAGTTCCAGAGTGGTCCGTGTGTGTTGCTGCGAAGCTAGGTGCCTAAGTGTCCTGATAAGCCAATTGTCCAGATACACGTGAATGCAAAGGGCTGAGTGGTGAAGGTAAGCAGCAACTGTTTGTGCAAACCTGGTAAACACCAGTGGTGATGTGGTGAGACTGAATGAAAGCACCATGAACTGGTATATTTGGCCCGCAAATGCGAATGGCGGGCATTTTCTCGAAGACTCCGCGATTGGCACGTAGAAGAACCCGTCCTTGAGATCCAGGAACGTCGTCCACTCCAGGGGCCGTAATGCTGCTGCCACCGACTGGGGTGTCTCCATCCAAAAGAATGGGACTTCCAGATAGGTGTTTAGCGTTGACAGGTCTATGACTTATTTAAGTCCCATCCTCCATCTCGCTTGGGTACCCGGAAGAGTAGATTGTAGAAGCTGGGAGAACAGTATATGCGATGAGGCAGCCGCCGACCAGGCACTGTGCAGAATCTAACAATGTGGCGGTTGGCAATCCTGAGACATCTTACGGGACCTGAGAGTCAGGAGTGCCGAAGCTTTCCAGGCTCCTTCCCTCTGCCAGGAGGCTTGCCCTTCCCTGATCCCTGTCTACCCTTCCCAGGTCGTCGGGTCAGGCAGCTTTGGACCCTGGAGGTAGGCATCCCTTTGTAACAAACGAAGGTTCGCCTCCAGCGTGCAAGCGGTCTGCACCTGGTGATCAACAGCTCACAACAACAAAGTCACCAGGAGTGTCGCCTGGTCTAACCTGTCTTGCACAGCCTCCATGATATGGACAGAGCCCTTGATGTCCCCCAGGAGAGACCCCAAAGCGGCCAACGACATGTCCAAGTAGGACACCGCAAGGACAGAGCCTTGGGCATCTTCCTCCAAATGTTTGAAGGCCTCTGCGGACGCCGTAATTGTTCTCAGCTGCCTGGCATCAAACTCTTCCCAGTCTAGGTCCACCGGCAGTGAACCTGACGGGAAGATCTTCTCCAGCACAGAGTACCAGTTCCCCTGGACATCCGGCTTAGGGAGGAGTCACCCCTGCCTCAAGTAGCCAGACGTCGGCGGCTCAAGGGGAACCCATCTGTCGTGAGTCTTGGCTGTGAGCTGGTCGTAAAACTCAGCTACAAACGGTGAAAAAGGTATGAGTGTACGTTGATGCGTGTCCTCCAGAGACAAGCCTCAGCACAACAGTTCAACAGCTCCTGACCTCTCCGCCACTGGCGGGACCACAGCTGGTCACCAACCAGGCTCTGAATAAGAGCTTTGACATGGTCAAAGCCCTTGGCAGGCCACTAGGAGAGCCAAAACGCCAAGAAAGGGTCACTCTCGGTGCTTTTTGCTGAGAAAGGCCAAGGAAGACTGAGCCTCTAATGCAACCCCTGATTCTCATGGAGCTCATGATCTGCCTGCCGCTCGGCAGAGTAAGGCTACCCGGCTCAAAAGTGGGAACCAGCGGGATTGCCAACTGCTCACTCTAGGACACAGCCGCTGGAAGTGCAGGTGGGACTGCCGGTGTTACTGTCAAGTAAATCGGAGGTTCCACTCGAGCCAGATGTGCCAACACTGCCAGGGCCGAAGACCCAGTGGCAGTGGAAGGCTCCCCCTTTCTGGGTGTCTTCCTCCTTGGTCCCCTATGCCTGTGTTATACACCCGAGCTTTCAAATCCGGGAACCCGGGAAGTCAACGGAGGCACTGGTGCCTTAGCTGGCACTCCTGACCTACAATCCGAGCACCCTGGCTGGCTGGGGTGCTGGCTTTTTGTACTGCCCATACTTATAATCTGAGTGCCTGGACTGGCCAGGGTTCCGTAATATCAGAGCAGGCACCCATGGGTTTCCATTCTGGATGCACAGATGTGTGAGGTTGCTGTCTGTCAGAGGGCTTGGACCCAAAGGACCGAGATCTCAACAGCTGCAGCTGTCGCTTGGCAGACTTCTTCAGAGCGAACTCCTAAGAAGAAACAGTCTGCTGAGAGGGGGCAAACAATGCACGCACTATCTCAGCCTGCTGTATCATACTCTTGGACATTGCCTCCAAGGCCGTAACCACCTTTTGATCGGTGCCAAGAGCAGATTTGGATGCTGTTTGGTTCAAAGTCTTTTGCTCGTGAACTCCAAGAGGAGAACTCTTGCTACTTGACTTCCAGCTCCAATGTCTTTTCACCTTCTCCCAAGGGGTATCAGGAGAAGAAACGTCTGTCTTAGGGGACTGCGGACAAGCCAGAGCAGGTCTAAGCTCTTTCCCCTTTGACACATGGGTTGGAGATGGACGAGTCAAAGCAAGTCTACATTTCTTCCCATGGGGAGTCGCAGGTGAGGACTCGGCGGAGTCTGACATCTTGGCCTGGCGTTAGGCTGCTCTTGCGACCTGCCGCCTATGCCTGGCACGATCTGACTTCCTCTTTCCCTGCCCACAGAGCAGCCACTTAATTGTCCTCCCCCCACGGTCCTGGCAGTATTCGCAAGAGGTAGAATAATGAAATTTGTACCAGAGATGCATCACACCAAGGGCATGTGCACGATGTATTGCTTTTGACCTTGACCTATTTTCAAGATCATGTTGCTGAAGAACATATCAGTTTGTGTGCATCCAGGTATGCCGTATATATTGTATAGCTTTCTTCTGTATATTGTGGTGGGGGACAGATTCTTTGGATCACTGTGCACTTGTCTAGTTTTAATTCAGGTATCTATCTGTAAATGCACCCGACCTATTGATTACAAACTTGGTAGGGATGTACCTTTGATAAGTGTCTACCTATTTTGTCCTATCCTAAGTTCACAGGAACACAAGTGGATGAATCTCTAGGTCAACGAAAAATGCAAAAGGAAGGCAAGGCTCCATGAAGTGCAAAGTGAAATGTTTGACCAGTTTCGCCCGAGTGGGTCTCTTCAGGAACTAAAAATATAACGGCTGCAGTGCCGTACCTCTCGAGACATGACCAAAAAACCAAAAAGAATCTGTAGGTCAGCTGACTATGGGCTGTTCACACAGCCCTCATTGTTCACTATTTTTGACCTCTCCCAAAATGCATGTTTGATTCTCTGCACCCAATCTGCACTATGTTTCTTCACTACTTGATGCTGCTTACATTTCCTGATTTTGAATGAATTATTAAACTACAAAATAATCATTAGTGTGAGTACATGTACATGCTGGCAGTGTTACAATAGGAACAGCAGCAGCTGTGACATAGTAGATTTGTCGTGGTAATGGTGGATCGTAGGCCCATGCTTGCTATGAAACACTAATAGGAAAGGACCTGTGGGGTTTCTTTTAATTTAGTGTTCTTGATTTTGACCTACAGTGACCTTGAGAGGTCAAACTGAGAGTCTGGCTTATAGGTCCATGATCACTGTTAAACACAAATAGGAAATCACCTACAGGGTTTTTCTTGGTGTTGTTAATTCTGACCTAACTATTCCAAACAGGGTCAAGTATTATTTTGCATACTATACTGAATCTATGAATCCATGATTGCTGTCATATTTACTGAGAAATGTTAAACCTTACGAAAGATAAAAAGTAGCCTTTTAAAAAAGAAGGTAACATATGGTTACATATGCAAATTTAAAATGTGCAAGTCAAATTACCAAAAGATTTTCATTATTTTTGCAGGACGATGATGCCCAGGTGGACAGATTACATTGGGAATCATTTAGTGTGGTCAGTACTAATGGAGATCAAGGTCATGATGTCACATGGTTGGAAGCAGAAGTTCACAAGAAAATTTCTACATGTTTTCATGATATTTAATTGTTTTTCTATGAGCAGCATTTCGAACAAAATGGTGATATATTGGACAATTCAGTGCTACTCTCTGCAATTCAGTTATTGAGGCCATATTATGTTGAGCAATATTAATTTCCTCAGTCATGAAATATTACTGTTGTTATCTTTATGAGTAAGTGAGTTTACATCTTGTTTGTACCAATGCTTTTATACAAAACCTGTATAATTTGTATTTATTTGTTTAAATGTTTGTTAATATTGCCATGACTTCATGAAAATAAAATGCATTTAAAACAAGAGAAAAGTTAGTGATGTTACTGTGGATAAAAAAAATCCATGCTCCAACAATACTAGAAGTTACAAAACCTGACATGATACACAAATTACAGAAGGCATATTACGAGGGAAGTGTTTTCAATGTTGTTTATTTAGTGTACTTTGTGACTCTAATGGACAAATAGCAAAGGTTTGTCCATGTTTTGCATCCAAGATCATAAATTTATGTTTTCTTAAAGAGAACAGCAGAAAAAACATAACTTTAGCATTGAATTTAAACTTATATTAGTACTGTCAATGATTCTTTATTTTTATTGGAATTCTTATTAAATAATAATAGCTTATATTAATAAAATTGAAAATGGTATTTTCAAAAATGGAGATAAAATTTAGTTAATGATACAAAATTTAATGAAACCACAAGCAAGGCCCTTCAAGAAATATTTTAATTTTTCACAAAAAAAAAGGCTTGGATCTAACTATATAGCAGATTTCTTCTTTACGATTTTAATCATAAATCTGGTAAATTTTGAAAAAGCTGTCAAAAACATAAAAAATGATTTTGTTAGAAATGTACTTTTCATTTTAAAAACATTTGTTATCTTTGTTGCTATTTTGGTTGTGTTTTTTCCTCAAAAGCTGTGAATTTTCATGTTTTTAACTACTAATTAAATAAACATGTAATTGCAGGATACATATGAATTACAGGTCAAGTGCAGGAGGACTTGTCAGTGCTATTCTGGATCATGTATGAACTTCAAGTTTTGTGCTTGGCAGCAGTGGCATTTGGGATATCAAATAGAAAAAATGTATTGTGTAGTTTAATAGCAATTTGTGGTTCACTTTGGAACAGTGTGTGACTGAAGTCTTCTATACTGACTGCTTCACTGCTGAGCACGATGAGAGTTGAGCTCACCTAAACATGCTAAAGTAAGTAATCATTCCAAATTCATATTTCTTGTAGAAAGACCATTGACTGAAGTGCCAGCATGCCTTCATTATTCATCATTATTGATAAAGGATCCATTGATATAGTTAACCTTTGGCAATAAATTTAATGTCATGAACAGACAGATATGCTCTGCTTGTGTATATATGTACAAATACATAGTGTGGTTCTAATGTCAATATGAACATACATGTACAATGTATGTCTTTGTTATTTCTATATTTGTATATAATTATGTACAAATAAAAAGTGGGGGTCTAGTGGCATGGACATACATATATGTCTTTGTTGTTTCTGTGCTTGTATATAATGTACAAGTAAATAGTGTAATTCTAGATATCTTTTGTCATTTATTTTGCCAATCCTTCAAAGAAGGCGGGGCATATATATTTGCTCATGTCGGTGGGTTAGTCAGTAGAGAGACTGTGGTTTCCACACAGTAACTTAAGAGGTTTTCAAGATAAGACTTTGATAGTGCCCAGGTATATGCCCCAGTATAAGAGCTAGGTGAAGTATGAAGATGGTTGACCTTGACCCTATTTCCAAGGTCACAGAGGTACTGTAGTAAATTTTATTTTCCACACAATAACTAGAAAACTTTTTATTATAGGACCTGCATATTGCACAGGATTATAGTCCTTACCCAGGGCTAGGTCAAGTTGGAAGATGAGTGACCTTGACCTAAATTCAAAGGTTGGAAGGGCATTTTAGTGAACTTGTTTTTGACAATGTTACTATGAATTTAAGCTATGCCTATAATATTGCACATGGTAATGGTCCTCAATTAGGGCTTGGTCAGCTTAGAAGATTGATAACGTTGACCAAATACCCAAGGTCACCACCTAGAGTCCTATTAGTGAGCTTGGTTTCCGCATGATAACTAAAGATGCTTTTGACCTAGGGATTTCATATTGCACAGGAATATAGCCTTCTATAAAAGCTAGGTCAAGTTCTGAAATGGCTGACCTTGAGTCGATTCCCAAAATCACAGAGCCACATTACTGTTTGTGCTTTATAGCTGCAAATTTTTTGGAGCCAGAGCTTTATTTTGTGGATGTTTATAGTCTTCTATTAGGGCTAGATCTGCTTCAAAGAAGGGTGACCTTGACCTAATTCCCAAGGCCACTTTAGTGACTTTGGTTTCTGCATCCCCAAGGTCAGGAGTGCCCCATTTATTACTATCAACATGGGGGGGGGGGGGGCATCTATAAACATGTCTTGTCCAAAACAGCATTAGTGAGGCACCCACTTTTTTGTGACAAATAGTATGTGAAAGTTTGGGGGAAAAAAATATTTTAGGAAAAATTGGAAACAAGGACATCTGCAATTTACAAGCAGATGAATGGCTTGAATTTCACCTGCCTTTCAAGATGCTCTGAGGTGAAAAATAATTGTCCATGGCAACAAGTAAATTCAGTGTGCAAAAAACCTCTGCAGCCACAACTTGTCCATGCTACAGAACTTTCAAACAAGCTTCTAAACATTACATTTTGGCCCATTGTCAGCAAGGGGAGGCAAATTAAAACTAAACCTTAAAACCATGCAGGCATGGGACTGATATATGCATGTTTATAGTGGGAATGGGGCAGAATGCAAAATCCACTGGTGAGCATTCGTTTGCATTTTCTGTTTAAATATGTCAAATCTGTGATCATCATTTATTTTATGTCCTGTTTATTTGGGTCCTATTCTGTTAAGATTTGCATTATGTTGGGACTGGCTGCACTAAAATCCAATGTTTTTGAAGATCAGTTGTGTATTGTGGAGCACATTTTAGCTCAGCTAACTTGTGAGTCAGCTGAACTGATGGGATGGTATGTCCTCCATTTGTCATCCAGTCACATTTCATTTACATTTTGACTTCTGCTTTTCTAGTTGGCTGGATCTTCTTCAAACTTGGATGGGTCTCTACCAAGTTTCTTCAGATGGTCACGTTCCGTATTTTTTTTTTTCTGAATTTGTACATTTATTTTTCAAATCTTAAATCTCCTTCGCCTTTGGCCAATTTCTTCAAAATTGCATAGAAACACTTCTGGGTAATCTTAGATCTTCATTTTTTGAACAGGTGGGCGTGCGATTTTTAAGGTCAGCTGACTTGTCAGTCAGCTGAGCTTATGACCTAGCCATCTGTCGTCTGTCCATTTACATTTTGGAAACACTATAATAGTTTGTATTTAATAAAGAATATTTCAAAGGTTGAGAGGACTGGTTTAAAACCACTAGTTGCCTTTATGGATGACGGCCTGCCTCAAGTCAGGAGTGAATTTTGTTTCCTCACATTGGTTTTGGAAGATGAATGGTGATGCTTTGGTAACTCTGGAATATCTTTGCTGTCATTGTTCGGCTTGAAATTTATGAATATGGGTCATGTTTTTCTACATAAGTGTACATACTAGAGACGTATGTCTGTAGAGCTTCAATTGTATAATGAGGGTCTTGTAGAAGTCTTCTCTTTGCATTTGATATTCTATAACAGTGATTCAATCACTTACCTTATTAATTACATAATGTCCCAGATTCATAAATATCACAAAAATGATATAGGCCCACTTTCTTCCTTTGCTGTTAATTCAGACAAACTAGTCGGGAGACCCAAAAAGTGATGAATAGTATTGCTAAGATGATATTTTAAGTTGGATTCTAGAAATATTTGCTGGAATTGATTTTTCCCACCTTCACCCCCAAAATTCAGTAGCACATTTAACTTAAATTCAGGTTGCTTTCATCTGTTGGACATTACCTCTATGTTATATCTGTTGATTTCCTTGTGAACACACACAAGTTCAAATGGTCCTTTGAGACACTGAAAATGCCCCAGAATCTTTTCAAACTTAATTGTTATTCTATACAATTTTCTCTGGGGCATACCCCTGGACTCCCTGGCAGAGAAATCCCCAAAGGGTTCTCAGTAATATAATTGGAACTCCCAATTTCCAAATCCTGCATACCCCTCTGTGTATTTTACTGACTTCAAAGATTTTGCTGATAGACATACATCACTTTTTGGAAGACTTATTAAACGGGTTTTCTTAAATAAGATTAACAAGAGGATCATGATGATCCTGTGCTCAGCTGACATGCATCTGGTTATTGTAAAAAATTACCAAAAAATTTATGCAAAAATCAATGCAGTATGACCATTTGAATAACATATGTAGAGACCTATCAAAGGTACAATTCTACAGAGTGTGACATAAATATGGCGAAAATTATCTATGTTGTTTTCATTACAAGAAATCTCCATGTTTAAGTTTCGTATAATTTTTTTAAATTTTGTACTTTTTCAAAAAATGAATGAAAATATAAACCGAGTCAACCTTTTGAACAACTTTGTTTGACCCTTCTACAAGGAACATATCCACCAAGTTTCAGCTTAATCTGAGTGACGGTTCTGGAAAAGAAGTCGAAAATAACAAAAACACACAAAAAATCATAAAAAATTGGAAAAAATTTGCAGCACCACCTGGTGAACAAATTCTGAACTAAGAGTCCCCTGGAGTGTCCCTGTGAGATATCAAAGCAACTGGGTGAGCGGTTTCGGAGAAGATATTTTAAGATTTGCCCCAAAAAAGGAGAAAAAAAAATCATAAAAAAGCCAAAATCACTAAAGCATGACCATTTGAACAAACTTGGGAGAGACTCACCCAGGGTACATCCATACCAAGTTTGAAGTAAATCTGGATTACGTTTTTTCAGAAGAAGTTGAAAATGTAAATGGTGGACGACGACAGAGGGACTGACGACGGACCCTCAAAAAAGCTCAGCTAACTGACTAGTCAGCTGAGCTAAAAATGTGAATTAGCATTAGAATGTCCATTGACTTACATAGTAATCAGTAGGAAAGCTGCACTGACCAACAAGTACCTAAATTGAAAAAATCGTTAAAAATCACGAATCCACAGCAGTGTCACATAGTGAACAACTCTGTTTGACCCTTCTACAAGTAACATATCCACCAAGTTTCAGCTTAATCTGAGTGACGGTTCTGGAGAAGTCGAAAATAGCAAAAACACACAAAAAATCATAAAGAAATAGAAAAAAATCGCAGTGCCACCTGGTGAACAATTAAGAACTAGGAGTCCCAGGGAGTGTCCCTGTAGGATATCAAAGTAATTGGGTGAGCAGATTCGTAGAAGATTTTTTAAGATTTGCCCCAAAAAAGAACAAAAAAAAATTTAAAAATACAAAAATCCATGGAGCGTGACCATTTAAACAAACTTGGTAGAGACCCACCCAAGGCATATCCTCACCAAGTTTGAAGTCAATCTGGATGACAGTTTTGGAGAAGAAGTCAAAAATGTGAATCAGCATTAGAATGTCCATTGACTTGCATAGTAATCAATAGGACAGCTGCATTGAGAGACAAGTACCTGAATTGAAAAAATCGTTAAAAATCAGGAATCCACAGCAGTGCCACGTAGTGAACAACTCTGTTTGATCCTTCTACAAGAAACATATCCACCAAGTTTCAGCTTAATGTGAGTGATGGTTCTGGGGAAGAAGTCGAAAATAGCAAAAACACACAAAAAATCATTAAAAAATAGGAAAAAAATTGCAGCGCCACCTGGTGAACAAATTAAGAACTAGGAGTCCAGGGAGTGTCCCTGTGGGATATCAAAGCAATTCGGTGGGCGGTTTTGGAGAAGATTTTTTAAGATTTGCCCAAAAAAAGAACAAAAAAAATCATAAAAAATATAAAAATCACTGGAGCATGACCATTTGAACAAACCTGGTAGAGACTCACCCAGGGTACATCCCCCCCCCCCCCCAAGTTTGAAGTAAATCTGGTTGACAGTTTTTCAGAAGAAATCGAAAATGTAAATTGTGGACGCCGAGGGATGGACGGACAACGGACGACGGACACTCAAACAAGCTCAGCTGACTGACAAGTCAGCTGAGCTAAAAATGGTTTTTCTTAATTTTAAAGATAAATATAAATAAGTTCTACAGAAATATCATGTTTATTTCTGTGAAAATACTGAAAAGGTATTTTCTAAGTTTCAGTAAAACACATAGAAATATGTTTTGGTACTGTAATGTTAGGGCTGAGATTGTTTTACCTTGAGTTTGATCAAACTTTCAATACTGGAGCATAAAACTTATTATAATTACAACAAATATAAAATGAAATAAGAACCATCTAAGTTCTCAGGCATCATGTTAGACAATACAGGCCTTCTATTTTCTCATCCTTTTGGGTATACAGTAGTCCCCCTCCCCAACGGACCTCCTTCTAAGCGGACACCCGGTTCCGGCGCGGACAGAGTCCCGCGGCACCGAGGCTTTCCCAATGAAATTGCCCCTCGTTGCCGGACACCCCTCTGACGCAGACAAAGGACAGGGTTTTAATCCCAAAATAATAGAAATACCCCTCTGTGCGGACACAAAATCGTTAAATTCTTCGCTGTCCGTAAATCGGCATAAGAATATACACGTATTTTTTGTCCAATACAAGTTACAACACTATTGAACTTGAAAAGATGTCGAAAGACCAACTTCTACGAGCACATTTTACAACTTGCAAATTGGTCGTTGCATCGCCATCAGCCAATAGCTTAATCCACGTCTCAAATACCGCAATTCTGCTTACTCACGTATAATATTTTTAAACCGTTATCCATCATATCATTGTGTGAGCGATACATGTACTGATTTTAGTTCAATTATTTAGTATTGTTGTATTGACAAAATTAAGGACTACCTACTCAGCTGATATAAGTCATGTTTTTATAACGAATTTTAGGCCTATTGTGCTGTATTTTCAAGTGAGAAAGAAACATGGAAGAACTTAACCATGTTTCATAATAAATATAATATCAGTATCAAATTTAGTTGTCCGGTGTTCACGTGGAGACCTTGTTTTGGTGTTTTAATTCAAATTTGACATGCTACGCAATTCTAATGTAAATATATTAGTCTGACTTAAAATTCTTAATTGTCCTGTCATTGTTTGGATGATGTCTGTGAACTATGTTCATGTAATTACCTTTTATAACTGTACATTAAAATTAAGGGCTAAATTTGTTTTAGGCCTACTTAAAATGAATGTGGGTGTTTTCCAAAGTGGGAGGATTGGGATCCCGTAAAACTGGTTTAACCCACTGCCAATATATTTGTAACCTGTTCCAATAATTAGGACTGTTTTACATTTTGACCTTTTGAATTTTATAGAACCATGAGTTAGATGTACATTATGCTTGGCTAACTTGCAGATGACTTACAATGGCATACTACATTTTTTTAATTCTAAATTATTACCTTAATAAATGACTTATTAGATGACTTCTGGCATCCTATGCTTTCTTGAACATTGAAATTTCGTTTCAAAAATACTTCTGGAAACCATTCTTGAAATGTGACTGCTATGCTTCCAATTTTGGCTATTGTAATGCAATTTTTGACTACGGCTTTATGTTTTGAGGCCTAATGTCACTTGTTTCTGGCTGATGATTAACATTTGAACCAGTGTACTTGCCAACCCTGACAATTTATTGACTTTTCATCACTATATTTGATCATTCAAACACTTTAATTTTTGAAATAATCTAAGTTTATATCCTTTAAAACAACACCATGCCTTTAACTACATGTCTAAAACACATTGAATTGTAGAATCATGTTGTTTGGATTCTTGTTGATGGTAATTTTAGGCCTAGGGGGCTTTTCTGATGGATTGATGTTGGTGTTAGTGTCACTTTGTGGACTTAAATGAATGATGATCATTGTTGAGATGGTGGTTGCAACTAGTACCTTTTTAAATGCTGAATTTTATTGACATTTTCAACAAATTAGGAAACTGTGCTTCCAAATTCTTTGATGTGCTGCAACTTTTGGTCCCTTTTCATGAATTGTACGGTCCTATATGCACATGAATGATGCACCTGTTCAAGCCAATTTACTGAAATAGGCCTATAATTTTAAACACAACTTTTTGCATTCTGTCATGTTAAAACTAGACATGGCTTTTTTTGACCCTATGGACCTTTGCACATACGTTTTGGACTCTTTTGGGTAAAGACGAACTGTAAATTATGTGATTCAGCTATACTTACCAAGGAACATTGCCTTTCGTCGGAGTTCACTTGGATTTGTTTCATTAGGACCACGGTTTGGATATGGTAATGACACTGTCTAAATGGGAAAAAAATGTATTGCGTCCCCTGCCCATTACTAATGGTCGCTCCCTCCGCATTAATGAACTCAGAAAGAAATAAGGCGTTTACACACAAGAGTGCATCTCAAAACATCTTGGCATACATAATGTTCAGTGCATTGTGGCATGTGTAACATCTGGCTAACCTTTCGAAATGTAAAACCTTTAATTGTCATCAGTAACGGACAAAACTCGCACTGAACGATCCCACCAAGCGCGCGAAATTCCCTTGGGTCGAAAAGCGCTGTGACACCAGAAGCTGCCATGGCGGCAGACGATGAACCGAGATGGTTGCCTATCGAATCAAACCCCGAGGTATTGTATACTTGTTTAGTACTGGGTCTCTCTAATATTAACTTGGGTGACTGCTTTCCGTCGTCATTTTGTTCAAACATAAACATTTACACCGGGTTTGTTCTGTGTGTTCCAGGTGATGAACAAGGTGAGTTGGAGTCGAGGTATTCCGGAAGCGACGAAAGGCCAAAGGGACACGTCAAAGATTCAAGACATCAGGAAGTGGAAGTATGAGGACGGAGGTTCTTTAGAATACAGCACCAGTGTTTTGGAGCTTCTTTGGATGTTACTTTTTGCCCAAAATGGCACTTTAATCCCCCCCTTCGGAGTACCTCTTCTGCTACCCTGTGTAGGACTCGAACCCACGTACGATGGAACCATTGCCCGTAAGCCCTCCTCTCGTACTGCCTGCCCCTGAGCTAGCGGGGACTGTTGGTGCTCCGTGGCATTCAAATTTTATGCGCAAGTTGTAGTTTCACGCCAATAATTCAACCTGTGAAAACATAACGAACAGAGCTATCAGTGTATCACCTTGCACTTCATTACATGGATTACAAACATAAATTTATACACCAAAATGTTTGTTCCATTTTTTTTACTTCAAAATTCAAATAAACACCAGAAAATATGGGCATGAATGGGAAATTTTTCGGCAAATTGCCATGGCAACCAGCTCTGCATAGTACTACTTGCAATGTCATTGACTGAGTGGACACAGTGTTGACTCCAGCTGAACCACTGTGTATTCCGCTGCCAGTATACATACCTTGATAATACTCATTTGAGCTCGAAGTATACACTGTTTAAGTGTTTCCCACAATCAAGCCAAAACCTGCCTTTCTGGTAGCAAAATTTTTTGAAATACCGCCCCTGGCATTCCTAGGTGTCATATTTAATTTGCACTCTCCAATCCATAATTACCCTCGTGGAACCTAGTACCCTCGATTGACGATAGATTACGAGGAGCACCATCTGGCAAGAACCAGAAATACTTCTCTACCAACATTGCGCATGAAGAAGACTAAGGAAGCTACGGGTACTAAACAATTGATAAAACCATTACTTTATTTCCAACTCAGTGTATCTCCTGAGCTGTGCTTCTGCAAGTACATTTTTGGGGGCCAATTTTGATGATTAACATGCATGGTGATCTGATATAGCTTATTCTCAAAATGAATATGAAGAACTTATTTTTATTGGCGACTACAGGCAGCCAATATTGAATCAGATGAAGGAAGTTAGGCCATGGGTGGCAAAACTACATCTGCACATGCCCATACTGCCAGAAATCCTTTTCATAGCATCCTATTTGACAACAGTTGCATCATTTTTACCCCAATTTGGGGTTCAATAAGAATTTTACATCAGGGTCCTTTGAATTAATGTGTTTAACTTTTCCCATATACGTAAGCATGCGTTCACAAGGTGAGCTTCAGAGTATGACATTCCTCACCCGTGTAAAGCATGTCCAATAGTACAAACGTGCAGAATCTGAGAAATCTGTTCTATTCACAGGGCATTGCCTTTGGAGTTTAAGGGTTTCATGGTTAAAAAATGAAGTCCCATGAACTTGCAAATTTATCTTCACCTTGAGGCCAATTTCTCTTTTAAAGGGGACTTGTTTCTCTTAACATTGACAAAAGAGAAAGTAAGACAGCAATGTAGTCAGTTGATCCAAGTGTTGTCTGTGATTACATAATACTAACTAGGAAAGATGATTTGCAGCATAGCAAATCAGTGTGTGTGTCTTCAAAAGATATGGCAGGTTTGGTATGGCAATGTACAACTATTCCATAACACAGGAGTAGGAGATGGAATGGCATCTCTATCTATTATAGCTTTAAAGTCATTCAAGATTTAAAATTTCTAATGTTGCCATTTAGCATTATTTAAGTTGCTACAACTTCTATTTTAAATTCATTAGGTGCGCAATGGTCAGCAACCCCCTAGTAGAAGTTGGAGGTAAAATCATGCCAAATTTGGAGTTTCTATGTATAATAGTCTCCGAGAAAAGTGTCTGACAAATTCACTGGTAAAGGAGAAAGAAATAAACTAGAAAAGAAGATTTGCTTCAAAGCAAATCTGTCTGTGTGCCTTCAAAAGTTGTAAATATTAAATGGTACAACTTTAATCCTTTGGTATTTCACATGACAATAAGCTTATGGCTGGATGCAAATTTCAAAGTCCAAATGACCTTGTCCTTTGACCTTTTCAGGTCGCATATAAATTACACAGTGTTACATACCCGCAATTTAAGCCCAACATGAACCAAATCGAATAAAAATTGACCAAGTTATGGCAAGATGAAACTTTCAAAGGGGGAACTGGCCTTGACCTTTGCCCTTTTGAGGTAACATGTTCTCATAAAAATGTGCAGTGGTGCAATACCTACAATTTGAGTCCCAACATGACTAGAATTTGATGGAAATTGGCTAAGTTATGACTGGATGAAACTTTCCAAGCTCCAAATGACCTTGACCTTTGACCTTTAGAGGTTATATTAAGTTTCAGAAACGTGCAGTGTTACAATAGCTACAATTGAGCCCAACATGATCAAAATTGGATAAAGATTGACCAGGTTATGGCTAGAAGATATTGAAGATTTAAAACTTTAATTAGCCCTCATTTACATAATTTTGAATAGCATGACCTTTCATTATGAAAAGGCCATACTTCATCTATAGAAGTATGATTGTGCTAAGTTTGGAGTTTCTACATGTTTAACTTTTCAAATGAAATGTCGGACAAATATGCCTAGAAAGAAACAAAGAAAGAAGAGAGAAAGAAAGAAATAAAAAATAAATAATTCCTAGAAAAGCAATATGTCTGTGTTGGCACACAGACATAATGTGAACCTTGACCTCAAAAATGACATTTTGGCTTTAAAGTGACTTTTGACCTTTACATGACCTTGACATTTGAGATGACCTTTACCTTGCTATTATCAAACCCCTATACACTCAGTACCAGATCTACTATAGTATATAAGGTATTGAAGACTTTAAAGTTTAACTAGCCCTCATTTGCGTAATTTTGAAAAGCATGACTTCTCATTATATAAAGGTCAGACTACATTTATGAAAGTAAAATTGTGCCAAGCTTGGAGTTCCTGCATGTAATACTTTTCAAATGAAATGTCGGACAAATTTGCCTGTAAAGAGGGAAGAAAGAAAGAAAGAATTCTTAGAAAAACAATATGTCTGTGTTGGCACACAGACGTAACTAGAAAAGATTTGCTTCAAAGCAAATCTTTCTGGTGCTTTCAAAAGTTGTAAATATTAAATGCTGCACCTTTTGTCCTTTAGTACTTCACATTCCATTCAGCTTATGGCTGGATGAAAATTTCAAAGTCCAAATGACCTTGACCTTTACAGGTCACATGGAAATTGCAAAAAATGTACACAGTGTTACAATACCCACAAATTATAGTCCAACATGATTAGAATTGGATGGAAATTGGCCCAGTAATATGGCTGGGTGAAATTTTCAAAGGTCCAAATGATGTTGACCTTTGACCTTTAGGGGTCACATTTGATTTTCAAAATGTGCAGTGTTGCAATAGCTACAATTTGAGCCCACTATGATCAAAATTGAATGAAAATTGACCAAGTTATGGCTAGAAGAAAGCCATCATTGAAAGTGGCCTTTGACCATGAAATGGCCTTTGACCTTGAGATGACCTGTACCTGAAGTAAACTTTGACCTTTAAAATGACATTTTGACCTAAAATTGGCCTTTGACCTTGACATTTGAGATGCCCTTTGCCTTGCTTTGATCAAACTCCTGTACACTCAGAACCACATCTACTATGGTATATAAGTTATTGAAGATTTAAAACTTTAATTAGCCCTCATTTGCATAATTTTGAAAAGGATGGCCTCTCATAAAAAGGCCAGACTTCTTCTATGGAAGTATAATTGTGCCAAGTTTGGAGTTTCTACGTATAATACTTTTCAAATGAAATGTCGGGACAAATTTGCCTGTAAAGAAAAAAGGAAAGTAAGAAAGAATTCCAAGAAAAACAATGTGTCTGTGTTGGCACACAGACATAGTAAAGAACTTGAGGAAAAACAGAAAAGAAACACTTTAAGTAGACGGGATAGATGGGCACCCTTTGAAGTCTTGGTCAGTGTGGCAGCCCAGTACCGAGCCTTTTCATGAGAAATGGGGGTCAGACCCATGGGCACCCTGTGATGTGGTTGTAGAACACAGACTCTGAAGCAGAGGTGCTCACAGCATGAAATGTGCTTCCCACTGTCCATGTGTATTCCTTTGATATATTATGTACTTGGGTTTGATGATAACTTGCAACAAGACAGCATAAGGCCAATTGGTATATTGTTTTTATTTTACAGTATATCTGGAACCTTGGGGTGTCAGACACATGGGAATTTACAGATGTATTTGCTTTGGAACCTGAACTTATGGCTATCATACCTAGACCAGTCATAGGTGTCATTCTTCTTTATCCCTCTACAAAGAAGGTAACTTTGCTTAATATATTTTAGGGCTTTTCCATTTGAAATTACCCTCGGGAGTCAGAATGGCAATTTGTTTTTAAGTGGTACCACCTCCATATTTTTTTTATAACATACACAACCCTGTGAATTAGGATAATTCTGTGGAACCCCCACCTATGGAATTGAAATATTGCACCTTTTACCCCACCTCGTGCAACACTAGCGAATGTGCACAGACATGCTCCCAGGCATGGTTTTGCTTTATGTAGATATATTTGTTCAGGCCTTTGATCGTGGATTTCATTCCTATCTTGTTCTGTCATGCAGATTTTCATTCAAACATTTTAATACAATCAAAACTGCAAAATTTTGTCAAAAACATCAGTAATGGCATGATGCATCGGAGACAGTGATCAACAACACGTTTACGCAGATCTTCTCTTCATCACCATGCTGTGACTGATCTGCATATATTCCTCTTTTTCTGTAAGGAATTTTCACTCCTGTTGTATTTGTTTTAAACTGTGTTGCTCTGTGTTTAGATTTGTTCTATCAAAGTCTTTTTGTGAAAATATGATGTGAAAATTTGGCATCTTGCAAACATTGCAACCATAAAGGTGGCAAAGGTACTCTCTGTGAATTAAATGATGAAATGTACCCACACACTAAGAATTTTACTGCCAGTTGGAGACCACTCCACCAAAGAAATTCAGATTGCTTTGCATGCAAACACCCCCATAAATAAAATGGATTACACCCACCACCAACATAAAAATATTGGCCTGCGTTCCGTCCTTTCACCCATTTCCCCGCAATAGATTTAACTGGAAAAGCCCTTCACTCAAAGAAAAAGTGATTGGAAAAAGGCATATCCTGTATTGACACACAAAGTAACCATTCATTGAGAGCTATTATTTTCATTTTGGATAGTTGTCAAACTGAACTAGGTATATTCAATCAGTATTTGGGAAGAGGTAAATTTTGAATGTGATCTTATTGAAATACATGTATGTAACTTCTTAAAAAATCATGGGAATGAAAAGTGTGTGGTGATCTAAACAGTTTTCAGAAAACATAAAGGAATGTTACATGTCAACACCCTGAAAGGGACTTGCTAGGTCAGGTTTGTAGTTTGAGGGTAGTCAACATGTGATGGGAACAGATTATTTTATGGGTACTGTTAATTGGAGGATTTTAAAGATATATTCTAAAAAGCACCAAGACTACTTTGCTTTCGTAGAAAAGCTAGGAAACAGAAAATTTAGGAATTGACAATGAGGTTAGTTTTGACTTCGAATGAATCGTTAGATTCTTGTCTGTCAAAGCCAATGGTCTTTTATCTTATAAGTCAGTGGCTGTTGATATGGAAATTGCAAGGCAAAATTAAAAAGTTTACGTTTGAAAGTAGATTACTTCTCCTAGGAAAGGACTGTAAAGAGTGGAAAGCTGTGTGTGAGAGAGAGAGAGAGAGAGAGAGAGAGAGAGAGAGAGAGAGAGAGAGAGAGAGAGAGAGAGAGAGAGAGAGAGAGAGAGAGAGAGAGAGAGAGAGAGAGAGAGAGAGAGAGAGAGAGAGAGAGAGAGAGAGGAGAGAGAAGAGAGAGAGAGAGAGAGAGAGAGAGAGAGAGAGAGGAGAGAGAGAGAGAGAGAGAGAGAGAGAGAGAGAGAGAGTCTATTTTGCACTGGAAGAATGTGACCCAATGGAGACTGAGTCAATATACATGTATGTAGTTTTCCACAGCATATTGTGGGTGCAATACACTTGGAGAGCACAGATGTTGCAGTGCTGACAGGTGACATACTCTTCATAATAAAACAGAAACAGATTATTTTTACAACACTACCTGTTGACTGGTAATTTTCCGTTGAAAAAAAAAAATGCATGCTGATATAGTTTGAGTCCCCAGGGTTCACTTTTTAAGTGTTTGTCGTATATTCAATATTGAAGACAGAGTCAATGTCCTCTGCAGTGGACAACAAATATGCTTTATCATGTTTCAGGCAAAAGCAACTCGTATTGGAGAGCCAGCCGAGACAAAAGGGCTGTATTATATGAAGCAGGTTGTACATAATGCGTGTGGCACAGTGGGAATCATACATGCATTAGCCAACAATGTTCATCAGCTTGGTCTAGATGGTAATGTTCATTGTAGTGATTCAACTACATGTATATTTTATTGTGTGTACGTGACCGTGTTTGTGATAGTGACCTGTGACTGTTATAAAAGATCAAAACATCAAACTATTGTGCAGCAGTATTAGTTGTGAGACAGGTTTACTTGCATGAGGAATGGTTTCAACACCCCACTGAACTGTGATAAATGGTACATCTTTATATTGTTTGGTAAATATCTGAATTTAAAATAAAACAAAGTGATACACCAACAAAGCCTAGATACAATTGAGGAAACAATTTTGCATTATTGTTGTATAAATGCAAAAAAATCCCGGCATATCATCCACAGTATAAAAGTATGGAATCCTCAGCTTGTCATCTTTCAGAAAATACATACTTGGTAGCACTTTTAATGAGGAGCGTTTCCATGGTTGGCTGATTTGTGAATGTGTGCAAGAACTAACTAACTGTAGAAGAGGTCTAACAACAAGTCGTAAGTAACAAAATAAGTTTTTCACTGCACTTTTAGGAAAGGATTAATTATAAGTCGCCCAAGAATTACAGCCTTACTCAAATTTATTGCCTTTTTTTCCAGATAAAAAACATTTCAGTAAATTTATAGATGTCACAAAACACATGGACCCAGAGGAGAGGGGTAAAGTCCTGGTTGCAGATGCCGTAAGTACATAAGCAGCAATAAAATCAACAAGTCATGCTAGTATTTAGTGGCTTCTTTTCTTCTTGGATGTATGAATGAGGAAAATCTATTGCATTGAAACCATTATTCATATTGATGATTAACAAGTTAGGGTCTGGTGCTCTCTTTTTACATTTTAATCAGTCTTAAAAGTTGCTGGAAAATTAACATTTGGACCATCAAAAAGTAGTCCCAACCTGCTCCCCCTTGAATTAAAGATTTCCTTCAATAGCTTTCCTGGGGCAGATTGGCTGATAAGAACACATACCATCCTAAGGAAAGCTGTTGGGGCGTGCTGTTTGGATAAGGCCCATATGCATTTCACATTCAAATTGCATTACAGCAAAATTCATTATGCTCTTTGGCACAGATGTAGTTTTACCTCCAGCCAGTGTTGGCAGGGTTAAGGGAGCAAGGGTAACAGATAGTGTTAACAACTCGATGCAAGTGACTTCTGTTCAAAGCCGTGTACATGTATCTTTGCTGTGTCCTTCATTTACATAATGAAAAACTATTCCATCAACCTTGACAGCTGTGTTTGTGATTTTAACCCAAATTACACAAAGATCTATTTTTACCTTGTGGTTTTACTTGATTTTAGATAAATATGTACTTCATTCACATTGAACCTCCTCATGGTGCTGGTGTTGTTTCAAGTATGTTTACAATGTTGCAGGAGTTCGGGAACGCTCATGAGGAGACAGCAAAAGAGGGGCAAACTGAGGTAAACAGAAGATCCCACACCCATGAAGTGGGTGAGGGGAGCATAACAATTAAATTTGTGAACTGTCAATGAATTTCAGATCTCCAGAACAAAGGCAAATATCTCCAGATTTTCTGTACTTATCCCCAAAATTACCATTTATGTATAATGTATAAATGTAACACGTGCCTTTGGCTCTATTAAGTTGTTATACTTCGTATTATGTTATGGAATCCTCCTGTCTGCCCGTCCATCCATCCCTCCATAACACTGAACTTGTATCCGCAAATAGTCCCAGGATTTTCATTGGATCCGTTTCAAACTTGGCACACTTAACTGGCATGATGTGGGCCAGTGCATATTACATTGCTGTGTCACTTCTTTCATTTTCTGATTTTTAATGATTCATTTAAATTTTGCAGATCCTAGGTAAATATACATGTGCATATTTATGGATGGGGCTGAACTTATATCTGCAACTAGTCCCTCGTTTTTCATTGGATCCCTTTCAAATTTGGCATACTTCATTTGCATGGTCTAGGCCAGTGCATATTACATTGGCATGATACTGCTGTCATTTTCTGATTTTTTTCCCGATTTTTTTTAAATGACAGGTAAACATACATGTTAATATTTATGGAGGGGGCTGAACTTGTATCCACAGCTAGTCCCTCGTTTTTCATTGGATCCCGTTCAAATTTGGCACACTTCATTGGCATGGTCTAGGCCAGTGCATATCACATTGGCATGATACTGCTGTCATTTTCTGATTTTTTTCCGATTTTTTTTTAAATGACAGGTAAACATACATGTTAATATTTATGGAGGGGGCTGAACTTGTATCCTCAACTTGTCTCAGGTTTTCCAGCAGAAGTCTTTGAAATTTGGAAGACTTTACTGACCTGATGTGTGTTGGTGCATATTACATTGCCATGGTGCTGCTATCATTTTCTGATTTTTAATGCATTTAAAAAAAAAAAAATTTACAAGTTAGGATTATGTGCAGAGCTAAACTCAGGGTTTTCGTTTGATTCTTTTCAAATTTTTTAAGATCAAAGGGCATGATGTGGACCATTGCATATTATATAGGCATACAGCACCTGTTATTTCTTGATTTTTTAAAATTTAAATTCCAGAATGATATGTTATTGTACATCAAAGGTCAATACATAGCTATGTGGGAGAAAATTATAGGGTATGTAACTTTTTGTGTCCAGAGTAGATCTTTAATGTCTTTTTGGGTGTTCATACAACAGAAGTTTGGCGACTATACTTTTCCCCCAAGACAGCACCTGAAAGCTGTCTGCTAGAGTGTGATGCCTGAAGACATTTTTTGCTTAAACACAATTACTCAAACAATAAGGTGAGCACAATATGGACTAGAAGCATGACACTAATATACAGCAACCATATTGCTCAAGCAAGTCATGTACTCTGCATCACAGAAATGTTTCTGATGCCCTCAGATGCAAATAATGATTATCATTTGTGGTTGCAGTTGTATATTTCCATTTTGCTTACCATTAACTCTCACTTTTGTTTCCACACTGGGAAAAACTTTTCATTATATACTTGGAGACACCATTTACTTGTCATAAAATTCTTACAGTGCCTAGTTAGAGGCACACTGTGGAGACAGCACAGTTATTCTTAGTGTTGAATGATTTAAAAGAACATGGAGTGGTGGTTTCCTATACTGAAAGCTAGTGACTACCCCCTGTTTGGTGCATATCATAAATAAGAGCTGCTTTTTTAAATATTGCATATCACAATTCAGGAAAAACAGAAAAGTGTGTGTTGACACACACCTTTACAAGTGAATTTTAAGGAGAATAAGAATATTTATGAAAAAACTATACCACAAAACCTAAGTCACTGAAAAGTTATATAATACATGTACTCTGTTGAAGTGTTTCCCTAGATATGTAACAATACTGACAAAATACAAGACTTATTCCAAGACACTAATAGATAAGATTAATCTATAGATTTAGGTAGGGCTAACATAGAAGGGGTGGTAGGGTGATTATCGTGATAGTTGATATACCATAAAGCTAACTTAAACCCACCTAGAGATATTCTCTAATCTGTGTACAGTCAGAAACCATCATTCATTGTTGGCTCCTCCTATTTCATCACTTGGGTGTAGAGATGACTATAGTCAATTACCTTATACAGTGTTATACACTCACCTCATGATCATTGTAGATGATCATACATTTAAGTGCAACATACTAGAGACATCTGCTTTGTGTGTCTGGGCTATAATTTGCTTGTCCTTCAACTTATATTAATGAAACTTGACACGCAGGTGCATCTGGACATAAGAGTGTGTCATGTACCAAAAGTAGGTCACTAGGTTAAGTATCTGGGTCACAGTGATATATTCTTGTAAAATCGTGTCCGGGCTATAATTCCATTAGTATTTAACTTACTTGAATGAAACTTTACATACAGATGCATCTACACAAAAGAGTGTATCATGTACCCAAACTAGGTCACTATGTCAAGTATCTGGGTCACAGTGACATAGATAGATAGATAGATTGATGCATTTTATTCATATGTACACAGTTCATTAGATACATTCAATGCTCATATATGCGTTTCAAAAGCAAGTAGCACCTGGGAACACAAATGGCGTGTTACAATAAAAATATAAAAACAACAGATATATCAGATCATTATAAAATTGTGGTAGGTCACTAGGTCAAGTTTATGGGTCATGGTGCTATATGAAACTACATTGCACTTCATGTCCGGCTGTAATTCTGTTGTCCTTCAACTTAGAATTATGAAACGTAACACACCTGTGTATATATATATATATATATATATATATATATTTATATATATATATATATATATATATATATATATATACATATGTAAGCTTTATTTAATGAGGGTAACTTGGTTAGGAATTAACAAGTTAATTCCTAATCTTCCCCAAGGCCCTCAACAACATCAGTACAATGTAATTACGGTTTTATAAAAACGGTAGAATACTTACAAGTACAATCGTACAATCAGCTATTTCGTACTCTCAGTTCTCATATTTCTTATAAACTTCAAGTATTCAGATTTAAATGTTACAAGGCTTGAAGAGTCCTGTACATACTTTGGTAAGGAATTCCATATAACTGCACCAGAGTATGCCAGTGATACTTTCAGATAATCTGTCCTAGGTTGTAACATGTATAATTTACCCTCTGTAGAAGACCTCAACTTCTTCTGGCGTGAATCTTTATCATAGACAAACATTTCCTTGTAAATATAATGGTGCTAAGTTATTAAATATTTTGGACATTTCAACAGCTTTCTTATATTGTAATCGCTCTTCAATGGACATCCAGTTTAGCTTACTTAGAAGCTTCTGGAAGCTACATTTGCCCTGGGTGTTCAAAACCTGATAGGCAGCTAATTTATGTCACCTTCTTAACTTGCTGAGTAATGTTATATTACAACCACCCCAAATGGTGCTGCAAAATTCAAAATGAGGGAGAACATATGCATTAAAGTACACTTTCCATACACTAAAAGGAAGGAAACTCTTTATCTTTCTTAACATGCTTACCAAGATTGTGTCTTGCATAAAAGTAAGTCACTGGATGAAGTATCTGGATCATGCTGATGGCCTATTTTTATTGACCACACTCATTCCAAAATGAGACCTGTGATTAGCATGGTTATAAATGAGGCGAGGGGGCATGCATCCAGCAATCTCTGATTGCCTTTTAATATTGGATGAAAATTAAGAATATATACATTAATCAACATTTTCTTGGTCATAAAGTGGGAGAGGACACTGAAAAGGGATGAAATGATTGTTGCAGTTCATATAATCTGATTGCTATGTCTGACTATGAATGAGATGAGGGCTGGTGATGTGAATATGTTATTAGTCCTCCACTGGAATGGAGGAGGGGGGGGGGGACTATACACTGTAGGTTTGCATCTTAACTGTTTGCCTCTCCATCCAATACTCATCAGTGCAATATTGCTTGAACCAGTGATGCAATCCCTCACAAAAAAACTTAAATTTTGACCATATTATAGCTTGTGTCCAGCATCAAAATTGGAGTTTCTTCTGTATTCTTTGTAATAGTTTATTATCTGGTGTCACTGATGGTCTTCATTAGGAGTTCCTGAAATGACACAGAAAATGTTGGCATCTCAGTTATACAATAATACATGTACTTAAGATACCAAATTATGTTGCAGTTGAGATCGGGATGTGTTGTATTCCAAAATTAAGCCACCTTGGCTCTTGACCCAGCATGGAAAGTGCTTGTGGGGGCCGCATTTCCTATACATGTAGTGAATTAACTAGATATACCAAACTTGATGTGTGGATACATCTTGAGATAGTGGTGTCTCGTGTAAGAAAATTCGGCCCTTGTGATGTTGACCTTTGACCCTTTATACAAAATGCTTGTCCAGGCTGTATTTCTGATACATGTACTGTAAGGAATACCATTCGCCCCCAATGGGCAGACTCACTGTGTGTTGCTGCAAAAAACAACACTTTTGTTATTTTTTTTTTCTTTTCTTTTCACTTCTAGACTCCAGACAAAGAAGATGAAGTATGTGGTCACTTTGTTGCCTTTGTTCACCATGAAGGGGGTCTATATGAATTGGGTAGGTTCATCCAGAGTGCTGCCATCACACTGACAGCTGGATAAATAAATGGACAAATAAATAACTAAAATAGGATTCTTATAGTGTAGAAAGTCACTGTCCGGCAAAATACCCTTGAGACTTGCTTGTTATTTTATTGTATAATGTGCAGATTTCATTCAAAGTTTTGTGGAATGGAGATAGCATTCATTATCATTCTGTAAACCAAGTCACAGGGTCAAGTTGTCATCATCCACTTTTTCAAAATCCCATTTGACAATGCTTGGTTTTTCTAGGCTCCAATTAATAGTTGAAAACATTTGAAGAAAAGATCCGATTTCCAGCTACAGGCACCTTATAATCGGTTGTAAAGAAAGTGAGGGAGGGAGGTAGAGAAAAAAAAGAAAAATGTTCACATTCTTCACAAAAGCAGTATCTAACCACTAAACTTTAGAAAGAAAAAAAAATGAAAGCAAAATGCTCATATCCATGACCATGAAAGGCATGATAAAAAGAAGTGCCTAACCACCAAAGAAAGAAAGAGTGAGAGAGAAAAAAATCCTCACATCCATCCCGAAACCAAGAGCAAAAGATCATGGAACCATCGTCCAAATTACTCTTAATCCCGCCAAAACACAATCATATTGAAATGATAAAAAAATAATGATGTATTGTGCATGGTCAGCTTCACCCGCTTTAATCTGTAAACAAAGCCAGAAAATGTCTGCATTGTAAATGTCCACGATGTCTGTGTTAAAGATACATACATACATACATACATACATACATACATACATACATACATACATACACGTATATAATGTAGAATCTAAGAAGTATCAACTGTTTTTGGAAAGCAGGGGAGACTTAAAAAGCATGAAATTGTCCAATCCATTAAGTTTACCATTGAGTACTTAAGAGTTACACATAGAAGGACAAGCACAATTAGTATACGAGGTTTGCAAAGAGGAAGATGATAAAAATGTTCCTGTTTCAGATGGCCGCAAAGAAGGTCCAGTGTTTCACGGTCCTACTTCTACGGATACACTTTTGGAGGCAAGTTTTTGTCAAGATCTATGCTGCTCTCCAGTTAGGAAGATTTCATTTTCATTTCTAAGCATCAAATGAAACATGTTGGTTAACTCTTTCAGGGCCAACTGGAACTAAAGTCGAATTACTTATGTGAACTTCTCTGAATTGTCATACATGTAAGGGTACTACATGTAGATTCATAGTTTTTTGTAAAAATACCTTTTATTCAAGTACCATCATGCATATACAGTGAAACCTCATGATAATGACACCATCTATTCCCTGAAAAGGTGTCCGTTAACTGAATATATCAGATAAATGAATCACATAACATAGTAAATGTACTTTTTGCTTCTTATAAGGTGTGTTGTTAAGTGAATATATCTGATATCTGAGTGTCATTATAATGAGATTGCACTGTGGTTCCAGAGACAACAGTGCAGGTCCACAGTTTTTTCTCAGTGTATAATTGGCAGATTGCACCCAATGCACACCCAAGAAAATCTGTTGACTCAGCTCCAAAACTTGGCACTGAAACAGGAAATGGAGGAAACCATGCTCAGCTGTTTTCAAGCACACATACATAATTGTGTTTAGTAGTGTTTGGAGGAAGTCTGTGCTTTTAATGGATGTTTTCCAAGTACGCGAATGTTCCCATTTGAATACATGTACTGCAGTTTGTGTGAAACTTTCCATCATTTATTATGGGATGCTGTAAGTGGGAAGAAAGTTGAATGAAAAGATTACAGTGAGTGTAACTCTCCATGTCTGAAAAATAAAAATATCTACATTAAAGGGGGTAAGCTGAGTGGGTGGGAGGTGAGGGTTGGGGGTCCTAGTACGCTGGTACAAGTAATCATTTTGCCTCCACACAAGGTATTGAAAATGAAAATTTAGTATACTGACTGATACAAAGTATGAAAAACAAAAAGGCTTCCAGTATGCTGCAGAGTTTCGAATGTGTAAAGCATAGTTTGCATAATTCATTAATTAATGATGTGTGTATGTTTATATATATATACATATATATATACATACATACATAAATATATACACACACACATATGTATTATGTATTTATTTTGTAGGATTCTGTATCTGTAGTGAAGAAATTCATGGCCCGGGATCCTGACGAGATGAATTTCACTGTCATAGCTCTCAACAAGAAGGAGCTTTGAACCTGGTATTGGCCAACATACATGCAAAACATATTGTATTGCTGCTACTCTCCGCTTTGGTGAAAAAAATTTGTGATCTGGTAGTTGGTGTTGTGGCAGACACTGTCAGCAGCACTGGCCAGTGTTGCTGATGCCGAGTTGTGTTGCAGAGCCTCGGCCGTATGCCCCAACAACAGCCTCTGCCATCTGTACCAGCATTGCCTTCAGTGCTGGCTGCTGTCACCCAGTCACAGATGATGTCACCAGTTGATGGCGGCCTCAAACAGTCAGTTAGACTTGTCATAAATTATATTTTTAGATATGTTTTCACTCAATGCTACATGGTGCTTGTGGGTGTGTGCTCATTCTTCGCATTATATATATATACAGTACAGGGCTTCCCCTGGAAATTTTAATTTTGTAGCCAAATTTGTGCTAATAATACAATGTTTGGGACACTCCTATTAATTAAAACATAGAAACACAGTATTTGACTACCAGCTGGTTTTGGCTGGGGGTGGGAAGGGGGTGGGTGGGTGGGGTCGGGGGAGTTAATGGGATCAAATATAATAAGAATCCAGGTAATAAAAGAGAAGTTTTGCTCAAACACTGCCTAATGTGGCTTTATTCTCTGTCTGTATGTCATTATGACTCCTCCTGATGAATATTGTCAGCATAATTTCAGTCAGCATGAGATCTTGAGTCTTTGATTCGTATATGAATTGGAGATTTGTGCATAACATGGATGGTTGTGCCTTTTCCAGGTCAACAAACAAGTACAAAATGTCGTGTACAATTTGCCAATGTTGATGAGGGAACTAATATGAAGTGCCAGTTGCTTTACTAAAAATTTCCGTGGCTTTGAGGTGATGGCAGCAGTTTTTTTTTCCCACTGGGGGGTTTGGGGCTTGACCTTGCCTCCTGTACAGACCAAGCTTTGTGTTATCTTAGTTACTCTTGGTTCCCCAGGGACTAGAAGGTTTTATGCCAAATAAGCGTAATAAAACTGCAGTGTCACCTTCTTATGGATTGAATGGAAAAGCGTTAATGTCCTTCCGATATTCACCCTTTTCCCCTTGATTTAGGACTGAGTCAACAGGTTTCCTTCGCATCAGTTTGGCAGTAAGCGCCCAACCCATGTTAAAGAAAGCTGTTGACCTGGGAAACATTTTCTTGATAGGTGTGATGTAAGAGTCCTGCAGTATTGTTTGTCATTAATGCTGCAATTGGTCAAAAAACTGGAAGTAAACAACTTTTGACCCCTGGCTGGTTTGATCACTTTTAGGGGAAAGGTGTGAAAGTTTACCTTTTATTTTGTGGCAAGTGTCTGTCCATTTTACTTTTATGTTTGCTCTATCGCCTTGTTTGCACACTGAATTTGAATGTGAAAAATGTTTGACATATTGAAAGATGTACACCTCAACATGTAAAGCTGGTTTGATTGGTTTTTGGCTAATTGGGTCCTTCGCATGTAATTATGGGGAAAAAAAACAGGAGTTCCTTATTTTGCTTGTGACTGGTGCAGGCTTCTAACCTGGCAATCCTGGGTAGAGAACATGTAATTAGTGATTGATACAGTTACCAGTGTGTATATGCTAATTCATCAGATAAGATGAATTGAACCAATGGATAATTAACTGCAAGTTACTTTGTAGTACCATCATAAAACAGAAAGCACACTCTCTGGACATGCCATTATTTGTTAGGGCCCTTGTCAGCAAATCTTCTGTATTGGCACTGCTTATATGAAATTACATGTATAGCATATAACATGAAGGGAACATTCAACAGGTTGCAGTTCTTGGTCTTGGTTTAGAGAAGGTGTTTCTCTGCATGAAATATAACCCCACAGTGGTGCAAAGGAAGAAGTGATGTATCCCATGATGTCATGCCCAGGTAGGCATCTCAAGAGTGGGGCATCTGGCACAAAACTGCCATTTGTCAGTGTGTCCTGTCAACAATCTTTCTACCAGCACAGGCAGGGATTGTTGCCAAAAATATCCACATTGACAATTTCTGAAAACTTTGTGGTAGACAAAAGCCAGGCATATTATGTCATTGAAACAATATTAGCAGGGTTATTATCATGTGGAAACAACAACAACAACAAAAAATGGTACGGTGCCGACTCATGACTGATGATTGAGTCCCTGGAGTAGACTGTGTTTAGCAAAACAGCCTTATGATGAGGAGTGTAATGGGTTGGTGAGACTCACAAAAAGACGAAACTGGTGAACTATCCCTCTGCTCTGCCTTTAGCTTTTGCCTTCATTTGGTGTTTGTTACATTATAATGAGCAGACACTTGACAAGTAACCAGAAAAGTACTTCATTGGGAGCCAAGGGATCCACCATGTAACATCAGAATCCACCTTGTTGTGAAGGTCCTTGTGAAGGGGGGAGCTCTGTAAAATGATACGTGAATATGTTGCACAACATGAATTTAAGCCAGCACAGTCCACATCTAAAGTTATTGACTTCTGTCAGGTTTTTAATACTTAAATTAAATACAATGATACATGTACTGTATAATGTATACATTGTGTTCACTTGGGCCAACTCCAGTTGCCAGTGACTCTTCATGCCTCTATGTGCAAGTAGACTGGTATGAAGGTAGACCCGCCCAGCTTACTTTTTACTTTTACTCTGCTATGACTTGAGATCAAGCTGGACCATGACTTGGGGACCAAAGCTGTTTTCTTGGTGCCTGAGAATCATTTTGTATTGTCTGAGAAGTTTGCAAACTTGGCAGTAGAGTTATGATTTGTAGTGTACGAGACTTGCTTCCTTTGAATATTGCACCACTAAAAATGTCCAGTTTTAAAGTATGAAATATGGTGCCTTTGATGTGACATTATCCCATGATAAAGTAATACAAGTTTAATGTAATTGCATCATTTGCATAGTGCTGCCCCTAAATTGATCACCACTTAGGTTTTATGGTCATACTGTGAATGTTTGAGTTAAAAAGTAGCATCACATAAAGCTGCTACTGGTATTTATAATTTTATTTTGTATGTCATTATGTTATATAAAGCAAATCTACTTTGTGCTGTCCAAGTGTGAAATTGTTCGAGCAAAATATGGAATGGTTGTAAAGTTTAATGAGGCCGGGATTGTAGGGGTCGTCAGACTCCCACTAGGTTCCTGGGCCACTACCCCTGATGAGAGCCCTTGAAAGCTGTGCATATTGAGGACCTTCATAGATCTCAAGGGGTATGTCAAAGATGTATACACCTACATGTACATGTGTGCCGTGGAAGGAACATGACAAGTCAACACTGGGCTTTTTTCGTAATCCATGTAAAACAAATGCTTCTGTACTTTTCTACAAAACTGGAAATTTATGGATTTTTACGCAATAAAATCCAGAAATTACGTCTTGTTGAAGACTTAAACAAAGTAACAAGCATAACCAGCTTAGGAACACTTTATTCAGGTATAGCAATTTGTTTGTTGGTGTCTGTATTGTGAGTCCCATTGTTTGGACTGAAATAACACCCTGGAAAATATCTACGTGCTAGAATGTTCAATAAAAATATTCAAGTGGGCACACTAATTCATACTGCGTGTGTGTTACTGTTATTTGTTCATTTTATCAGCACATTATTGTAAAATTAATGTACACAACAAAATAATGGATTGTGATTAGATCATTCTTGTTTTTCTCATTTAAATTGTCACCTATCTTTGTGTTCTACTTAGTTTATTAATTCTTCAACATGACACTGTAACCCTGTAGAAAATTTTGCTTTGCAAGTAATAGGTATAGGATATGCTTGTTTCACTGTTTCCACTCCATTTTATGGGAATGTTCAGACAATTCCATTGGCAATTCTACCTTGCCAAATTTCATTAATACATCTCCAGATAGATATGTAGATATCTGTAGATATCATTCAACAGGAGAGCCACACATTTCTTCAACTACAGTTGGGGGAGGGATTAAAGTAACATTATTCTTTTAAATTACATTACTGGTTTAAGTCTGTCTCTTCCATACTTGCATTTGATGTACGTTAATCTTTATACTATTGAGTAATCTTGTTAAAATATGTTGTTTATGGCTCGTTATGAAATTTCATTATACAGTGAAACCTCATCATAATGACACTCCGATATCTGACATATTCATTACATTGACACAAGTTTTGAATAGCAGAAATTCATTTTCTTTGTTGTTTGATTCATTTATCCAACACATTTCTAAGAGAACGGATGGTGTCATTATATAATGAGTTTTCACTGTATCTATTTGTTTTAAAGTGTCAATGTAACATTTGATACATTTGCATCATATAGAAATGTCCCAGGCATTGGGTAGAACCAATAACTGCACTGTTCCATATACTGATGGCCTGACCTGCTCCCCCCCCCCCCCCCCAGATGTTTTTTCAACGGATTTCTTTAACCCTATCCCTGTTGAATTGATACTTGAGTCAACAACTTTCCTTGGCATGTGATGTTATACGGCTCATCTACAGTTCTCAGTCAAAATTGTTTTTCATTACTGTTGAAATTAGTTGAAAACACTGAAGCTGACATTTGACCACCAGCCGGTTTGGGCAGGTTTAAGATAAAGGGGGAAGGGGTAAATATATGAAAATCAACATTTATAAATCCAGTTGAAATAGCGTGTAACATCATTTTGATGTCACCTTTAGGGTTTGACAAATCCCATGCCCAAAGCCAGGGGCTACCAATACTATCCTATATTTGTGTAGCCAGTTGGGCTGCCATAATTTTATGATCAGCAAGTGCACAGAAATCTAGAAAAGATGATTTGTTGCATAGCAAATCAGTGTGTGTCTTCAAAGCTTATTGGTGTAACAATGTACCACTGTTATTTCAGTATCTACAGTGTATTATTGGTACAATAATGTACAATGGGTACTTCAAGTACAACAGTGTATGATCTGTAAGACCAAGGAGCCTATAGTGGGTCCCCACTATAGGCTCCTTGGTAAGACAATGTTATGACAGTGTACGATGGGTACTTCAGTACTAAGTGTATGTTATGTCCCACAATATTACGAAAGTGTACAATGGGTACTTCAGTGCTACAATGCATTATGGGTACGGCAATGTTACAACAGTGTACAATGGGTACTTCAGTACTACAGTGTATGACAGATACAACCAGTTCACGTAATCAACTGGTTTTCAGAAACAATGCTGGAAAGCCACACTTGACACAATGCAGCCGCAGTGTAACAAGCTCCAAGTATTACTTCAGTGCTCCCAACTTATCTCTTGGATGATGAAAAATACTTTTTTCAACTTGCCTCAAAGTACTCTAACTCAACTTAAGTTCCATTTTACTACATAAACCTCTGTGTAATCCCAGTCGATGTCGTCCACAGCCCAGCCAAGCTTGTGTGCAAGCCTTTCAGATGTATGTGATGCAAGCACAACCTGTCAGTGTGCATACAGAAGTTATACAACTTTTACGCATACTAATTGGCAACATCTAAAAATAGAGCTTTGTCATAGCTGAGGTATCTAGCAAGGAGGGAGATGGAGGGGTGGCCCAACCTGATTTTAACCAGTGGTTGTGCACATGTAAATGAAGCTCAATCTTGGATTCCACTCGATATTATTCCTTCCAGTTAAAGACAACATATTACTCAAAGCCACACTGCATCTTCCACCATACCCCTACCTATGGTTCCACTTTCACCAACATGCCTAGTCTGTTAGGCAACTAGCCTTGCCCCAATCTTAAATGAGGAATTCCTAGTCTCAGCACCAATTACGATCCAATGCATGTATACATACATACAAACACTGGATTTGCTTCATTTAGCTTCATTTAAATGGATCAATCGGCTACACAGTCATAGAAGATATAAATGGAAGTTAATGGTAGGTCTGACTACTATATTTTTGATAACAGAGTCAACCTTT
The DNA here is from genome assembly GCA_964020975.1 of Hermodice carunculata. Taxonomy (NCBI): domain Eukaryota; kingdom Metazoa; phylum Annelida; class Polychaeta; order Eunicida; family Amphinomidae; genus Hermodice; species Hermodice carunculata. The sequence continues at coordinate 312,550 of OZ026615.1, read as the reverse complement.
AGACTCTATTGCATTTTTTACTTCTCTCATCAGGTGTCGCCATCTATCAGAGAGCTGAACAAATCTGTCTGTGTGCATACTTTTGAAGATATTCAAGATTTGAAGTTTCACATGCCCTTAATTTGCATAATTTAAGTTTACGCAGCCTTCGTTTCCAAATCATCAGATGCGTACTAGTCCATAACATAGGAGTAGAAGTTGAAATGGCATCTCCATCTATTATAGCTTTGAAGATATTCAAGATTTAAATTTTACAATGGTGCTACTTAGCATTTATAATTTAAATTGGTACAACTTTTGCTTTTAATTCATTAGGTGCAAAATGTTACTCTAAACACCCCCCTCGACTTTTAGAGGTTACATGTAAATTACAAGCATGTACAGTGTTACAAAACCTACAATTTAAGCACAACATGAACCAAATCAGATAAAAATTGACCAAGTTATGGCTAGATGAAACTTTCAAAGGGATGAACGACCCTGACCTTTGACCTCCAAAGGTTGTATGTTCATCACAAAAATGTGCAGTGTTGTAATACCTACCATTTGAGTGCAAATGATTAGAATTGGATGGAAATTATGTGGATGAACTTGATTTCAGTGGACTTGTATTTCCAATGAAAACTACAGATATTTCCAAGTTTGAACAACTGAATCCATCTATCTCAGTTAAATGTAGATTGACCAGATGGTACAAACATATTTCCTATAATAATAGGGGCCCTAGGCAAAATACGCTCCAAACTGAACGTTCCAATGGCAATGCTCACCGAGGAGCGATCGACGGTAGACGCTCCTCTCATCCATACGATCCATTGCCGGTATTCACTCCCACCTGCCCTATCATTCCGCGAACGCTCCTCAGCATTCAAGTGCTCCCCATTCCACTCACAGCAAAGGAACGTCCCGTGCCTGGAACGACCGTTCAGTTTCCCACATGATTCAGTGTACACAAATGCCGGTCTGTTCTGGCACTTGTCGATTGATGTTCTTTTGATAACATTCGGGTTGCAACTATAATTAAAAACTCTACATAGGGCCTATTTATTACCGACTGTTCATGCGTGCACGTATAATATTAACCCTTAAAGTGCTGATTTAAGATTGAGTCAACAGCTTTCCTCGGGACACTTTGCGCGCATTGCGTGCAAAGTGTCCTGAGGAAAGCTGTTGAATAAGACTACTTTTTTGCTTCAGACAAGGCTTGCTGGTATTTGAATGAAAGGTACCTTCATGAGGAATTTGACTCTTTTAACCATTATATGTTTAATGATAATGAGAAAGCAGTTATAGCAGTGATGAGCACTTTAAGGGTTAATAATAATAATAAGCTCCGTATTCGATTCGACAAGCTACTGGGTACTTCGTAAATTTTCCACATGAAAATATTAAATTGGCCACAAATATTGAAGGTCTAGCCCCTCCCCCCCCCCAAAAAAAAACCAAAAAAAAAACCCCCCAACAAATAAACAAACAAAACTACACACTGGAGTAGAGTCAAACTCAATGTGTCGTATCGCAATCGTGAGTTCATGATCCCTGCTGATTTACTTTTCAAATATACTGAAGATGTTTTGATAATGAAACCCATTTGTCAGATACCATCAAATGCTCTGGAGATCGATCCACCGTACTGCTTTAGGCTCCCATTTTTGACGTGTTATCATTCTTATCAAATAGTGCTGGGATCGTTTGCTATGACAAATCTGTATGCATAGGCCTTATAATATATATATATATATATATATATATATATATATATATATATATATATATATATATATTTGTCGCGACCCCTGGTCGCGTTATGTCTTAGAACGACAGGACTAGGTGTTCTTAGCGCGACCAAGCCGGTCGCGCCAATGATTTGCCCCGTTTGTGTCCTATCAAGGACCGTACAGGGTCAGTACTTAGCGTACGTTTGCCAAAGTTAAAAATACCCGGGTCTATACTTTCCCAGCAAACGTCATCACACAGTTGCAGACGGACCAATGAGAAACTAACTGGCTACTGAATTATACTAATTTATAGGCGAGTAATGTAAATACCAATGTTACCGCGACCGTCGGAAAAAACACGATAACTTTTTGCATTTGTCGTATTCTGTCCAACAAAATTAATCGGACACACATTTAACAGTTCCGCACATTTTAGCGACAAAACATTGAAGGTGTGACTAGCTCACGCACTTTGTAAGGTAGTCCTGGCCTGGTGTGTGAATCTTTGAAAGTGTACACTTCTCGCGTATTCACGTTGCAATGAGAGTTACACCAACAAAACAAAATTACCGCGACTGGTAGCATGCCGACCTGGCCTACATTGCACAAGCCTGGACATCGAACTGTGATTTCAAGAAAATGTTAAACGATTTAATTTGTGCACTAGACATTTCTTGTTCGAATTTTTTGCAAACGAACCGATAATATATTATGTGACTTCTGCCGAAACATCCAGAATCATTCAATGTGTTGAGTCATTTTGAGAGCAGGCCGTGAGACCCTCCGGGGGAGGGGGGGGGGTACTCCCCGGAATTTTTGGTGGGTAGGCTCCACCGAGGGTACAAAACCCGGACCCAACGGGAGCGGAACCAATGTGAAAATGGGGGGTCTTTTGGAGCTTGTATTGAAAAAAAAAATGAAATTTTACATAAAATTTGGTGTATTTTGGGGCAATTTGGAGACAGGAATCGAAAAACACAGGGGTCTTTGGGTGAGAAAAGCGAAAAAGGGGGGTCTTTTAGAGCTACAAGCAGGAAAAAGGGGGGTCTTAGAGAGCGACAAGTACCGAAAATAGGGGGTCTTTTCCGCGGCGCCTACCCGTATAGCAAGGTATAGGAAGTACCTCCCCCCCCCCCCCCCGGGGTGAGACCCAGACATCATCAGCTACCGTACTATATATCTAGTTGTTTACCGAGGTGAAGCCAGCAGACAAAAAACCTAGGAGACGATAAACCAGCAGACAATAAGAAAAGTGATCGATTACTTGTGGCAAATACAGGGTTATTGTCTGCTGGCGAGTGCAGCCATCACACAATAACTTCAAACTTAGCAGACCATAAGGAAAGTGAGTCAGAGCTCTGGTTGCAATGCATAGCTAACATACTTTCCTACTAAACTGATGAAAAATTAACTATATTTTATTTCATCCAAAGTAGGAGTTATTTTTTTATCGTCTGCTAGCAACAAATTTCGTTCAGTTACCGTCTTCGAGGGCATCTGAAAATCTATTTTAAAACCGACCCAGCCTGCCACTCCCAGCGTGAAAGTGTCTAGATCGAGCCTCCTGGTGCAGCCTGCCAGCGTATACATTTACATATTACTCTTAAGTATAGGTTATCGGATTCGCAAGGGCCACTAGTTGATTTATCGGAGCATTTGTTCAAGTGGGATGGGCGAGGCTAAAGCCTTTAGCAGTGCCCTTCTCATGTGAACATGCCACGATAAATCAACTATTGGGCCGCAGCCAATCCGATGGCTATAACTTGTTTATTTCCCCGCACATCTCATGGGGCTTGGGTTTAAATAAACACAAAAGTGAAACTGAAAATGATAATTGAAGGCGAGCAAATCAACGCAGTTAAATCTGTAGTTAGGTCTGTTCTTTCAGACAAAACACTTGTTTTCAATTGTACATTTAACCTCAGCAAATGACACTGGTAATGTTACATTATCCATGTAAAAAAGTGTCCGGAATTGTGTACTTTGGATCGTTAATCAAATGGTTATAGGATAACTACCATTGAACACGTTTGATAGAAAATAGGTGAGCACATTTGCTTGCTTGCTTGCTTGCTTGCTTGCTTGCTTGCTTGCTTGCTTGCTTGCGAGAGAGAGAGAGAGAGAGAGAGAGAGAGAGAGAGAGAGAGAGAGAGAGAGAATTTGTTGTCTGTGGTAATTTATTTCCAGTTTGTAACAATGTTGTTATGTTCATGAATGGACGTAGGGTGGGTCACTTTGAGCACGTGCCCACCACTGAATAAAAAAATCTTTTGAAAGTCTTTGTTTGTATTGTACTTTTAACAGCTGTCAATCAGATTCAGGGGCTCTAGACAGTCCCGATATCCAAGATATCGCGATTGTCTGGGGCACTGAACATAAAATCAAAACCATGTGAACGAGAGTTTGGGCAAAGGTGGCCATTTATGGAAAAAATATGATACGGTGTCCTTTTTATCAAAACATAGTTTATTGAATTCTATGTGCCTATCTGTCAATGCTTTGCAATAATTTTAATATGAAAAATTCCCTTGCCACGATACAGGTAGGCTACAGACGTATCAAAATTTAAGTGATATGCATATGGCCGTTTTATTCTTCGGAGGTTCGCTTTGTCCGGGTTTACAAAAGCCATCTTTTGTCATTTTCTTCTGGTCACATACTGCATTGGGGTCAATTTAGTGGGCCTACAAACAAGCAAAAATGATTTGCATATTTTTTTGCTCATTTTACATGTGTGACAATCTCCCGTCAGCGACATCGTAAATTTTAATGACATTCAGGTCCATATTTTGAGAACAATTCACATATTAAGCGTTCTTAATAATTTTTATATTTCTCAAAGACACAAACATATAAACTTATGATTTGCACAATTATATAAACTTATGATATGGATATAAAGCAAGACAAAATTTGTCATTGAAACTCTCACTTTTTGATGGGAAATCGTCAGTATTATAAGCTAGGTTATTCCACGTAACAGAAACCCGATGTCTGAAAGAAATGGTACTGAACCAAGGTTGTAGATATTATACATAGAAAATAATCGAGGTTGAGTTTAATCCTTCTAAACCGGTATTTTGACATTTGTGTAAAATTGAGTTTTAAATAGTGGGTATTATCCCTGTTCACTTAAAACAGCAAAATCAGTCGCCTTTTTGCTCACACCCTGACAAAATTTGAAATAATGCAGGTGTAATTTTTCAAAAGGATAATCAGTATGATTAGAGATATCACTAGGGCAAAGTTTTTCGGGTTTCATTTATGGTCCTCATGCATGCTTCACATGCAAAAGTATACCGGGACAGCAAGTCTTCTTTTTTTTTGTTTTGTTTTGTTTTTGTTTTCGAAAACAGTTAATGCAATTGAAATACCCAATCCATTGTTTCATGCAAATTATTTGTTTCAATTTTGCAGCTGCCTTCGTGGCCTTTTCACACAAATGTTGTACAGTAAGATTGGAAGATTCGCTGGCACTTATTTTAATTCCAAGACAACAGTAATGATTTACTTCTTAAGTTTCATCTCCCAGAATATATTGTTGCTACAATCTCCTGCGGGCTTTGTTATAAACGAGCATATTGGTAATTTATATTTAAATTCTAATTTATGCAGTAGTCCTGCAATCGATCCAAACGCATTTGCAGACCTGGTTAACTTTCTGCCATGGCAGAACTAAACCGTCCGTATATATAAGAGACAGTTACGGGTTTTTTTTGTTGTAAAGTTGAAAAGGGGAACAATTATCATAAATATATTAAGCAAATGGTAAATGAAAGTGTCGACAAGTGTTAAACTCGGTGAGTGAAAACAAACAAACAAACAAACAAAAAACAAAACAAAACAAACACCCGCTCAATACTTTAATTTTTCACAATTCACGTCCATGGTATCACAGAATGCGCCTCATACGTTTAGGCCTAATAAGCGACAATTTCTGCGTCTCCCAGATTCAATAGCCTGAAAAAAAAACAAAAAAAACAGAACGACAATTGAAACAAATACAAAAATCACCCCACCCCCCTCCCCCATGTATAACTTAATGATGTTTTGAAAAGAACGGTTGCTACGTCTGGGAACACAAATAATTCCAAGATATCTATGTGGCTAGCACGACACAGAATATTTCTGACCAGTCTGTATGTAGACATACACAAATTCCACGCAAAGCGTGACGGGCACGTAGGCATAAACAAAGCCATCCGCTAACAAACCTAAAGAGTGCTACCAAAAATTACGCAAAAATTCACCAAAAAGTCAAAAGAAAAAACTTGACCTCCAATACTCCCATATTTGACTACCTGGGACCCTTGATGGGCCCATTTTGACAATTTGGCCGCACAGGGCAGGGTAAAAAAAATCCAAATCCAGTCCCAAATTGGTGGTACTCTTCCCAGTATTTCCTCGATACCCGTATGAAGTTGGGGTAAATGGAGTCATTTTTCGCTCTTTGTGCATTATGAAAAACTTGACCTCCAATACTCCTATATTTGACTACCTGGAACCCTTGATGGGCCCATTTTGACAATTTGGCCGCACAGGGCAGGGTCAAAAAAATCCAAATCCAGTCCCAAATTGGCGGTACTCTTCCCAGTATTTCCTCTATACCCGTATAAAGTTGGGGTAAATGCAGTCATTTTTCGCTCTTTGTGCATTATGAAAAACTTGACCTCCCATACTCCCATATTTGACTACCTGGGACCCTTGATGGGCCCATTTTGACAATTTGGCCGCACAGGGCAGGGTCCAAGGAGCCCAGATCCAGTCCCAATTTGGCGGCACTCTTCCCAGTATTTTCTCTATACTCTTATGAAGGTGGGGTAAATGGAGTCATTTTTCGCTCTTTGTGCATTATGAAAAACTTCACCTCCAATAATCCCATATTTGACTACCTGGGACCCTTGATGGGCCCATTTTGACAATTTGGCCGCTCAGGGCAGGGGCAAAAAAATCCAGATCCAGTCCCAAATTGGCGACACTTTTCCCAGTATTTCCTCTATACCCTTATGAATGTGGGGTAAATGCAGTTATTTTTCGCTCTTTGTGCATTATGAAAAACTTGACCTCTAATACTCCCATATTTGACCACCCGGGACCCTTGATGGGCCTATTTTGACAATTAGGCCGCACAGGGCAGGGTCCAAGGAGCCCAGATCCAGTCTCAAATTGGCGCCACACTTCCGAGTATTTTCTTTATACCAATTCCTACTGATGTAACACTCTTTCTTTTCCTCAAATGTAATTCCAGTATTATGTACAGTAACAAACAAATAAGATACAAGTCAATCATCGTGACAATATATGTTTAAATGATTAATTATAATATATTTTCTTTTGTTTTCGGTATTTAGGGTGTGTAACACTTAAATACCAAATTAAGAGAACTAATTCTTGCTGATGCAACACTTTATTTTTCTCAAATGTAATCCCAATATATGGACAGTAATCAACAAATAAGATGCAAGTGAATCATCTTGATAGTATTATTTTGTTTAAATGATTAATATAGCATCTTTTCTGTTCTCAAATACATGTCATTGCATAGGAGTTGTGTACTGGAAGAAAAGAATACATTTGAGCATGTACTATATATGAATGTCAGCGTACGCGTGAAAAAATTCTCACCATCCATTGTACGGTAAAAGCAGTATCAGGGAAAAACTGTTATCGTGCCTTCTATAACAAAAAAACGGTCGCACAGTGCCGCCTCCACAGTTCACACCCTTGCTTCGTCGAACTATTGAACATCTACAATTCCAAAAAATACTGGCTTTCTCTCTTTTTTTTTCTTTTATGTTTCGTAATTTGTTTATTATACATATAATCTAAGGTCCAATTTGTGCTTTTGGACCCAGAAAAAAATCACTATTCGCAAAAGTGAGGTGTTTACTAATGGCAGGTAAAAATCAGTGTGTAATTTGAATGCTCCCTACAAGATTAATACCCGCAAAATGTGGGCCGAAAGAGAGTCAGGTATTCAAGTATTTACTGTATATTAAATATATTTATAACATTTTATTCTAGTGTATAATGTTTTCAGTTGAATCCAAATCTATACAGACGAAGATAATCATCAAACAATATGCATCACATACTGTCAATTGAGAAATTATGCAGTGTATTTTTAGATATGGCCCTGAGGCACACTTGGAACCAGCTTCTAGATGTAGGTGCCTTGTGAACTATAAACAACATTCAGGGGCGGATCCAGATTTTATAAAAGAACGGTTCGCCTGGCGAGTGCCGAAGGCGGGGTGTCGGGGGGGGGGGGGGGTTCCGTCGGAAATAGGAAAGGTCAGAGTTTGCTCTGAAGTGTGCATTCCCCCAATACACAACCGCATACACAAAAATTTGGAGGGCTGGAGCTGTGTATTCCCATTGTTTGCTTGTTAAAGTAACCTTGAATAAACTGGTCACTTTAATAGCTGTGGCTATATGATTTTTGTGAGGTGTTTAGTTACACATCTAGATTTACTGTGCGAAATTTGGTGTCTCTATGTGCATTTGTTTTGAGGTTATTAAGTTGCAAATTACAATGTAAAGTAATGGGAATACACAACCCTAGACCTCCAGTGACTGCAGTGCCCTCTTTAAGGCAGGGCTAGAAGCTTCTGTTCTTGACCTTGCCTATTTTTGAAAAGTCGATACTCTCAGACGCCTTTTTCTGGCACTTGAGACTATTTTTACATGGACAGTTTGATATCTGAGACACACAAAATTCACTATACTGGGCTTTCCCGCTAGTTTTCATATTTCCTTTCTGGCTATGGCATACGGGGTTACACAAGTCCCAAACTGATAACAGGACGGCAGGGCCAGTGCTTCAAAATTTCTACTGGCCCTAGTCTACACCCACTCAGTTGGTTCATTACACATGTTTTTTTGCGTTCACAACATTTAAATCTATACAGTATAAATGTACATTTTGGCGAGCTCTGTTTCTTAAACTTGAGATGACAGAGGATACAAATATCATCTATAAGACCGAAAAAAAAAATTCATTGAATTCCTATGATTCCTTTATACTGCCTCTAGTATTAAATTATGTATTGAAAGCCAAACCACATAGAGCTGATACAACCAAATCAGAAAGGAACTACGAAGATCTAATAATTTTACTAGTACTGTGTATACTGCCAGTTAGACTTTTGAAAGTCAAAATTCGACTTCCGTAGTAACTTCAGGTGGAGATACAAATGTGTAGGCTTAGGCCTACAGCTACGTTTTTGCTGCTTTTAAAATTTTGGTGTAGCTTGATGAAAGTGTACAGTGTTGAAGTTACATAGTGTCGCTCTATCAATTGGTGCACATACAGATCAAAGAAACATTGTGCTACTTGGGTAAACATGCCAACATAAAAGACCTAGATACAGGAGGACACGTATTTTAAATTTATCTATTTCTCAGTAAAATCCAGTCTGAAGTTTAAAAATGATGCTCTTTTGTTCCAAAGACCATGAACCTAAAAGGGGTCTTCCAAATTGTTCCTATTAGGCCCTTATTATGATATAAGTCTTCACGTTTTAAAATTGAAGTTTTGGATAGTACTGTATATACTGCCAGTTAGACTTCTGAAAGTCAAAAACTTGTTTAGATATGAACGTTAGTAAATTTTAACTTTGCAGTCTTATAATTTCACACCTGATGCAGCTAAAAACAAACTCAGGGACAGTTTTGGATAGTACTGTATATATTGCCAGTTAGACCTCTGAAAGTCAACAACTTGTTTAGATATGAAAGTTAGCAAATTTTAACTTTGAAGTCTCATAATTTAACACCTGATGCAGCTAAAAACTAACTCCAGGACACTGTTAAGTGCCATAGTGCATATATTTTGAAGACATGGACCTTATTTTCCCTGTTTTTTCATGGGGTGCTTTTCTTATAAACACAAAATGAAAAAGAAAGCCACTTCAAAGCACTTCCCTATGTTCCACAAGATTAAACAATTAGCACAATAGTTCTTTGACATGTGCCCCAAATGACAGATTAAGACTAGACAATTCCAAAAAATTATACTTTCATAAACTAAAAAGGACAAATGAAGAGAAGACAGTTCTGAAGTTGTACCAAACGAACCTATACGGATACGTATCAAGATACGTTAAGAGGCGAAATGACTGGCCTCCCGTATTATAATTATGCTAGAGTGAATTAGAGATCTGACAAATCTGTGACTGGTTTAAAAATAAATGGACAAAAGTCATAACCATAATGGTAACATCAGTAGTATGAGTTACAATATTGCGCAGACCAAGCCTTTGTTGCAATATACAGCATTTTAATTCCAAAAAGCACATAGAGTGAATATTGAAACGTAACAATTATATGTGAACATATGAACAGTTTAAAGGTGATAGATGTTTAGATATACCTCCAGACAGTAAATTTAATTTGAAAGCGGTGGTTATAGGTCAACCTGTTTGATTTTATCTGCTGTTGCTTTATTTTATTTTATTTTCCATTACTTTTTTTTTTTTCCATCGCAGAGAGTGCTGGTTTGAAAGACCCCCCCCCCCCCCACCACCACCACCACCATCCTGGATCCGTTTGTGGTCATACAGCTCAACATAAAGCGACTGATTACAGGGCTGTAACCTTGGGGTCTGATTGATCAGATTGGTCAGACCAACATTTAGCTCATAGTTCTATAAATATTATCAAAAATATGTTAACCAACAGAAAATTTTCTTAGATTTCCAAAATTTTATTAGATTTCCTAATTTCTGAATTTGGACTGACCAACTTTCAAATCTACGGTCCAGAGCCAATGTCAGCGCAAAAATGTTGATGTGCACCTAAAATTGATCTTAAGCCAACAAAATTCACCAGTGGTAAACAACATTAAGGAATGTCAGTGTAAGAATGCCAACTTGCACATGGAAGCCAAGATGACTGAGTGCAAAATCACAGCCAATTAGAATGTAATATGGTTTGACGTGTTGTCTTTTGTAAAGCCATTCAGCAGTAGTTATTATAGCATAACATCACCATATGTAATGCAACACCTGGGTAGATGGCCTATTGTGTTTACAGTATTTTGGGTGTATATTTCAGAACTAGTGTTTAATATTTGATACAAAAGAAACTCAAACCCAAATCTGCATGCCCAAGGACCGTTCAAACACTGTAATAGTCCTAGGATCAAAAAAGCAAAGTCCTCTTCCCTTCCACTCACTGAAAGACTGTAGTTCTAAATCATCACATATATGAACGTCTTTATTTCATTTAAAGAACAAATTATATTCATCAAATCTGAATTTAGAAGCAAACATGTAGCTTTATTAGACTCTGTGTAAAAATCAGGCCATCAGCGGGGAACCAGCGCAAGATTCGCTTCAGTGCTATTTTCCCAAAAATATTACATTAATGTAATCTTTGTTATTTTGTGCTTTACATATAACATGCACATGGATGTGATGTGAGATAGTAATGAAATGATGGATAACTGGCGGTAAGAGATTTTGTGTATCACATCCACAAGGGTGTGATGTGAGACAGTGATAATATGATGGATAACCTAGGTCCATGTGGTTCATTGTACACATTTTGTAATTTCCTTGTATAATGTTGTCAGCTGTTGAATTCGGGTACAATATACGATCCATTTTCTTGGGAAGAGTCTGGGCTTTGGTAAGAGGTGCATTTGAGCATTTCACACAATCCCGGGACAGGAAAATTGTAACACAGTGTCTGCAAAACTATAACAAAACACCTCTATAAATCTGGCATATCACTTCTTATGTCATTTTCTTTTCATCTTTATAATGGTAAAGCATCCAGAAATGAAAATAATTTTCTCCTTCCAAGGATCAGTTTACCTTGCAAAGTTATGGCAAATAATCTTACGTACACTGCCATGATGCACGATTAAATACCTAAGAAAATACACGAGTCTTATATTTCTTTTCAAAGACACGAATGACAATTGTTTGTCAAACTTAAACTGAAAGTCTATTTCACATTTTGCCTATATATATGTATATAATATACACACACATATATATATATATTTACATATATATACACATACATACATACATACAAACACACACACACACATATATATATATACATATATATATACACATATATATATGTGTGTGTGTGTGTGTGTGTGTGTTTGTGTGTGTGTCTGTGTGTATGTGTGTGTAGATGAAATGAACATCCATTCTGTACTGTTACTGACCAGGTTGAACAAGCCAAAACATACATCTGTACATGTATCCATTAATGATAAAATGAAGTTTTTATAAAACCATACTGTATATAATAGTGAAATACTTTGTAAAAAATATACTGTTATCAGACAACCCTCCCTTTCATTAATAGAATAATTAGTAGTTTCTTGAACTAGTCCATCTGTTTTCATTAAGCAAATATTTGGAATGAAAATATTTCATTGAACAGTTTGTTTATACTGACTGCAAAGCTAGAATTGTCCCTGTCCAGGAGTTGGTCATTTACCACCACTCTATTAACAACTGATATACAATGATGTGTTTATCCTCATTATGGTGTCAAATTTGTTATCATATCTACGCCATGCAGCCGTGTCCCAATAAAAGTACCCTGTTAATAAAATAGAAAAGGAATGCAAGTTTGAATGAAGTTGGGATGATTAAGTTACACAAGTAAGCTTGGCAAATATGTGCAGTTGTAGTCTCATTTTCTTTGAGTTTTATTGCGACAAATTCTGATATCTTGTAATTTTTGCACAATTTTTCATGACACAAATGAGAAAGAACACTTGAGCCCTGATGATGATGGATCCAGGGTGACATTGCTGAACATCCTAACGAGATCAATATTTCCGTATCAACATTCAGATGTGATCAGATATGTTGTTACATACTGAAAACTCCATCATATGATACCAGTAAAACAAATTGTCAAAATTTTTATCATAGCTACACGTCAGAAAGGTGTTAATATTCTTGTTATTTTAATATATACACAACAAATATATGTTTGTGTTTAATTTGTAGACGTGACGATTCTTGGCTACACAGACTTCCTGACTGGAGTTGATTAAATCGAAGAAACATGATTATTTTTTTCACTTAGTGGATCACATAACTTTGATGCTCTCAACATTACCTGGCGATTGTTAGAATATAAAACAGCATATCACCATAAAATGTCTTCCATACGGTTATTGCAGGGAAATACACCACATAACTTTGATGCTCTCAACATTACCTGGCGATTGTTAGAATATAAAACAGCATATCACCATAAAATGTCTTCCATACGGTTATTGCAGTGAAATACACCACCTGGTCATGGCCCGTTTGCATTTTACATATGCTTTTCTAAACATCTTAAAACTCATTCTATTTCATTGTGGGGTCCCATTTTAAATTCAAAAGAATAACTCGCACAATATTGCAATCCTAAGGGTAGATCCAGGAATATTTTTCTTTTGCATTGGCTCGGTGTGCTTCTATTGGAATGAATATGGGGCATATGGTAAAAGGCGGAACGGAACTGCCAGAACCACTCGTTCCAACCTCGTTCCAGGGGGTCCAGGTCGGAACGGGCTCTCCCTTGTATTATACGCATTTTTCCGACCTTCCCAGACCTAGTTGACACTTTTATCTTTCTTGCCTGGTAGTACTATCAGCCAGTAGGGTAGTTCCACAGCACCAGATATAAGTCTACTGCAATTATAAATACTATAAAATTGTGTAAAGTACTGATATAACAGTTTTCAATACTAGAGAAGTTCATAGGGCACCAATATAAAATGACTAGGGGAAACTAATGTACCCTATGGTACCCAAAGCTAATGCATTCTACATAATTATAAAATGAACAAAGTGACTAGGGGGAACTAATGTATGCTGTGGTACCCAGTACTAATGCTTTCTACGTACAAAATATACAGGGTTTAATCTTTGCTTTGTATCCTTATGTCACAGATATAATTATATCTCATGCTAGTTTCATTCAAGCACACCTGAAGATGGTCATACAAATAATATCTGAAGTGTTTCACATCTTGGTTTTGAATTGTACAATACAAGTGAACATTCAAGCAACATTTAATTGGATTGCGAATAAGCATAATCGTTGTAAGCTTATGACACCATCCTCAATAAACAGAGATGTGGTTTCTTCTAGATGGACGGATAAAACTGAGTTACACTGTGTTGAGCATTTTGCTCCTAATTACAGATTTCAGATCTGCTTTGGAAGACACCTGTGTAAAAACTTGCCAAAGGTAAACTGGATATAAGTATATATACATGACATAATCGCAAATGACAAAAAATTCTCTTATTACATGTACATCCATATCCATGAAATTTGGCAGGAGGCTCGGTGCTTTTTCAAACAATTCATTGCGTTCATCCACGAAAACTGGGCATTCTATAAGAAAGTGAGGCTCATCATCCACAACTCCAAGATTACACTGTACGCAGAGGTAGTCTGCAACAGGAAGTTTAGGCATGGCGTCCAAGTTCTATTTTTTAAGTTGTGAGGGCTCAATCTAAGTCTGGACTGAATACATGTAACAATAGGTACACCTAGTATATATGATTCTAAGCGAAATTCTTTCTTGAAAACTTTATATAATCGCAGCTTTTTGTTATCTTGTAGGGAGTGAAGCATAGGTTCACACTTTTGGATATAATATTCATACAATTTTTCTTTTAATGTTTTTATAAAGGTAAAATCGCCTTCCACTAATTGAGAATGCCAGAAATGAGCTCGGCTGAAGAAAGAATCTTCGCTAGCGTTGTACAGCAATTTGTTTGTCCTGCGTGGTACATCCCGAGTAGCATATTGTATGCTGATTTAAATACATGTTCAGATGGCAGTGTTGCGATATACAACCAATAATTAATTAATCTGACCTGCTGTCTGATGAATAAGGGGGATCTTCCTGTATCCATGTGAATCCTAGGCTAGGAGTCTGCTGTCCTACACCCAACATTTTTTTTCAAAAAACTTTATAGTATACTTTCAATTATATCACATGGTCTCACAGAGGTCCACACTTCACAACCATATTCCGGAATAGGGAGAATTTGGGCATCAAATAATTAAACATGCATGCTGGGGTAGGCTAGCCCTTTGATCCATAATACATTTTAGGCTGCAGAATATTGCTCGATTTGCCTGCTCAGCAAGATATGAATGTGTTGACTCTGACACATGACTTTTGTTTGAATCAAAGATAATGCTCAAGTATTTAAATTGTGGGACAGTTTTCAATAACTGGTCATTGAAATAAATGAACGGGGTATGTTTACATTTATTGACTTGTAGATGTTCAATAGTTTGACAAAGCAAGGGCATGAACTGTGGAGGCGGCACTCTGCGACCGTTTTCGTTTCTTATGAAACTCGTTAGGCACAATTATAACAGTTTTTCCCTGATGCTGCGTTGACCCCACAACCGATGAGAATCTTCTCACGCGTGCGCTGACATTCATATATTGAACATGTTCATATGAATTCTTTTCTCCAATACACAACTCCCGTGCAGTGGCATGTAGTTAAAAAGAGAAAAGATGTTAAATTAATCATTTAAATAAAATAACACTATTATGACAATTGACTTGTATTTTATTTGTTTATCGCCGTCCACATATTGGGATTACATTTGAACAAAATAAAGAGTGTTAAATCGATTAGCACGAATTAGTTCTGTTTATTTCCTTTTGGTATTTAGTATACACACCGTGAATACCGAAAGCAAAAGAAAAGATGTTATAATTAATCATTTAAACATATATTATCTCAATAATTGACTCCAACTTAATTTTTTTGTTACTGTACAGATATTTGAATTACATTTCAGGAAAATAAAGAGTATTACATCAGTAGGAAGTGCTTCTGTTTAGTTCTTTTTGGTATTTAGTGTTAAAATCCTTGGTTTGTGGTTTCTGCACTGCCTGGAAAGTCATGCTGCAGCTGCCTTTACAGCAGCTGCAGCATGACTTTGCAGACAGTGCCAAAACCAATGACTGTAGACCAGGCATGTTGGCACTTGAATAGAAGGTCTTTTTTATGATGGATTTAAATTGCAAATGCCATCTTAAATCTGTGTAAATATATACGGGAAAATCAGGGACTGGTACGGAAGGAGTTAAACATATACCATCACAGTGATAAAATTATATCTTATTTGCATATAACTCTACAATATTGGAATTACATTTGAAAAAAATAAAAACTGTTTCACTGTAAAATTTCTCTAAGCCTAGACTCTAGTAGAAGGCAAAATCCCCACTTCTAAAAAACGAAAATACAGCACACGTATACTTAATATCAAGAGAAACTTAACAAAGTGTAAGCCCATGTACCGTTTGAACACTATCAAGTCCGATATTCTAAGAGCAAACTCCTATTCGGTACCATTCACTGAATGTTGGATCCTTGTGTACACAGTGTACATGACCATGTATACAGAAAGGTAAAATTAATTCATTATCAACGTCTTGCTATTGTATTCAAAATCTTACTTTATTGGTCAATCATCTTGCATATCAAATTTTAACAATTTGCTGACCCGTGACTTCCTACAAGTTTTAAAGTACATCAACCAAGTGAGTCAACAATTTCCCCAAACCTACTAAACTACAAATAAAAGAATATTCTACATGCACATAGATAAAACTTTTTTTTAATTGTTACTCTCTCTACATAACATAAAAAAAGAAGCAAAAGCTAAATAAGGACATAAACAAATATTTTCACAACTATTGACTTTCATTTTGTTATGATAACTAAAAAAGATATGGGTATCTATTATGCTATGCACATTGGTATAATAGCAACTGAGCAATCCAAAGGGTGTTCCGTGTTTAGGTTTTGAATTTGTTTTAGTGTTACCATCTGCAAACACTGAAAGGATGTGACAAGCTTCTCCCAATGATATTGTCATATTTTGTCATTTATGGTGTATATCCATTCCATTTTTGTCAATTAAGATATTTATTGGGTCCCAAAATGACAAAATTTGCGCAATAGAGCATTTTTGTTTTTTTGTGTGTGTGTGCGTGTGTTCATTTTGCTTCTTTTCGCTTCTTTTTTCTTCTTTTCGGTCTTTAGGCAGACCTTTTTCCGCGATGCAGAGAGGTACTGTCTGAATATATTATCCAAGAATGACTGCAAAAACGAGAAAATAAAAAGACAACTCCACTGGGATAACGCGAAATTACGACTACGAATATAAGACATTAATATGGTGGCATAAAAGTACCATAAAAAAATCTCTGACAGATAATGGCGTAAAAAGTAGAAAACAAAAAAAACTAGGAAGAGAAAACTAGAAAACTAGAAAACAAGAAAAACGAAAAGTCGAATACTCGAAAAGGAGAAACGCAAAAAGTAGAATACTCGAACAGTAGAAACTCGAAAACAAAAGAACAAGAAAACTAGAAGGCGAAAACTAGAAAAGTAGAAGAGGAAAACTGGAAAAGAAGAAAAGTAGGAAGCGAAAACGCTATTTTTGGTGATGTATTGCACTTTCTCAGAATCCTGTCAGAAAAAGTGCAATACATCACCAAAAATAGCGAGATTATGTGCGTTTCGGCAGATGCATATAAATTTCAATGACGATTAGATTAATTCGCTTTAAATATATCTGTAGGCTGTGTCGGAAACATGTATATTTGAGCAGCACACATGGTGTAAGCCATATTTAGACATTTGCATGTGGGTTTCTGTGTAGGTCTCCTTGTGATTTCTTTGGAGTGACATAACTTTTAATATTTGGGTCTCATGCTAGGGTTTCAACCCCAGTAAATTCCGATAAAGAAAAATCAGATTGAATAATCAGCTGTTAAGTTAAATGCTTTGTCAGTAGAATTTAAAAGCGATGTCATATTTGGACGCAAGTTTGATCACGGCCACCTCAATTATGTTTAATTTCGTTCTTTCAATTCCTAAACATTTAAAAAATCATAAATGTTGTACAAACTACAGTACAGCTCTCGCATCATGCACCACCCAAACTCACACAGTTTTGCGCATGCTTGAGCACTGCGCCACGCATCTCGCATGCCGCCTGCGACATGCTTGCTACCGTCGTGCTCCAACGTGCGCGCATGCCTTTTTGAGCATGCGTTTTATAGTGCTCATTTTTTCTCGCATTTGGCGACTGGCGTGCTACAAAATGCGTTGAGCCAATCGCACGATGCTCAATGCCTGTCTGGCGAGGTTGAATCAACTTTTCAAACCGTGCCAGGAATGGCCATTGCCTGTCAGTCATTCTTGTTATGAGGAGAACCCGTACGACACGTGGTTGCTTTGAACCAATCATAATCTCAACCTACAAAAAACATCAAGGAGGAACACGAGGGAACCGGTGGTGTCAGGGCCACAACAGACGATGATTTGTATATTCCCACCCCCCCCCCCCCCGCTCTAGCGAAGGCCTCCTCTTAACCGCTAAACGCTGCCCAAACTCCCGATTGTAGTTAAATATGTGATAAAGTGCATTAATTTTTAGTTGTACAGGAGAGTGACATGAGATCACTAGTAAGTCAACACCAAAAATTTGCATCATAGGCCTATTTAGGGCTGAACTTAATCTCTAAAAGACTAAATAGGGCCTATATGATGCAAATGAGAGTCTGGTCATTCAGACAATAAAATGTGGCTATTTCCTGTGAAATAAATGATATTTGTTGTTGCATTTCAGGTTGTATTTATGGCTCTAAAATGCAGGAAATTGCACCATTTTAAGTGCCGAAAAAAAAAAAATTGTGGGGGAGGCCCCCATCCCCTCCCTGCGGGAGGGAACCCCCCTCCCGCACCCTCCGCCGCATCACCTTCGGTGGTGCGCTGAGCCCCCTTTGGCGCCGCAACAGCTCTCCCCTCCTCCCCCGCCCTGCCTTCACTCATGTAGGCCGATCTCCCCCCTTCACCTCACCTATAGTTATACTTGGCACCTCTGTCGTTTTATGTGCGATATGGACAGCGACAAACTAACCAAGTCTTGTAGGCCTACAAGTTTTTGTATGTCACGAGCTGTTCCCTCCTGATTAAAAGTCATAAGAACATCTATCAGTTTCAGATTCTGTTTTGTCACTTTCTGTCGCGCCGGACAACGAGTTGTTACACTTGCAGGAATTCTTCCTGTTTCTCTGTGATATTTCACCACCCGTTTCAATGTAGTTCGTCCAATATTAATATGGTGCTGTTGAATCAGCATCTTTCTTATTTGACTAAAACTGTGTCCATCCTGCTTTTCCCAAACATCCCAAACAATTTTCCATTTCTTGTCCTGACTGACACGCACCATCTTGCTTTGCCATTGGCGGTTAACAAGACGACATGCCGTAAATCTTGGAAATCTTTTGCCAGGAAAATAACTGACGACACTCACACTTTTTTGTCGCAAGACATGTACACTTAAGAGGGGGGGGGGGAGGGGGGGGCGGCAATGGGGGTCTTGATCACAGTTCACAGGAAAAAAAATTGTTTTTTTCATAAATTGATTTGCTATTATGATTTAGAACAATACAGTTTTTCAGTGAATGGTACGGAATAGGACTTTGCTCTTAGAATATCGGACTTGATAGTGTTCAAACGGTACATGGGCTTACAGAATTAGGTTTGTTAAGTTTCTCTTTGTATTAAATAGGCCTAAGCATTCACGCATGGCTTACAAATGTTATTTCACGCTGGTCATACAAGGATTGCATTTGATTACGCTCCGATTACATGAATGTATTTTTGATAGACGCAAAAGAAAGCAGCTTCTGTCATCCGATTTCTTCCCCTTTTTCAATTAGGCCTATAGCATATAGCCAGTTAATATTCTAGTCTTGGAAAAAAATAATCCTTCGTCGCATTGGCGCTAAGAAGTTGCTTGTCAACAACTTCTGTTCTATGTATTTGCATTGCATTCATGAGATAATTATCTCTGGCTGAGGTCCGGTGACAGACACATTGTCAAATTCCACTCGGCGAATGACAATTTCGTCGATCTTCCGTTTCTCCCAAAATAAACTGCGTCAATAATTAAAATAATCGAAGACAAGACCAGCTAAATGACCAATGTCGATGATGTTGAACACATTTTTGGGCGAAAAGTGCTAATCATTTTGATCAAAATTTCTGCGATAGTTCAACAGGTGTCTGCAGAATTGCCAGACGGCTGCATCACTGGATGGTTGGCCTACAGTATAACTATACTGGCTATAGGCTGTAGACCCCAGTGTTCCCTTCATTCCTGAGCTGCGCGAAAGCCAACGTTAACAATAGAAAAAAAAAAAAAAAAAAGGGGGGGGGAGGAAATAAAAAACCTCTGTTTATTTTATTAGGCTCTATGTCAGCGAACGCCCAATGTACAATTCTTTATCTTTATCTCACCCGAATTATTCCATTTTGGCATGGGGTTTTTCCCAGAGTTGCATCTTTTTATTACAAAAACGAGTAATGCATGTAATGTATAGTTAATCTCATCTTGCTCATACGGACCCACTTTTAAAAATTTAGGAATTTTAAAATTGCAAGATATACTTCAGTTAAAAGCACTCAAAGTCTATTATAGGTATCCAAAGAAAGAGGTGCCTGACAATTTTCGGGAACCTGTGTTACTTATACTTATGCTTACAACATTCGCCAGAGGGGACGGGCCATGATCCCAATGCCCACAAAAAACAAAAAACAAAAAACAAAAGCAAAAAAAACTTTTTATTAGATGACATATTTGAAACCTAGTAAGAAACACCCCTATGTATCAAACATAAAACATTTACACATTCATACCATGGTTTCTCCATATTTACAAAAATCATTTTTCATAAATAGCTATCAAGAACACTGTAGCATATCAAGCTGCTACATATGTAACAATAAATGAACGTGTGTCCACTTTTATTGAGTGTACCGCCAAACACAATTTTGTTAACTTAACAGTGCAGTATCTTAGTCAATTTACCTCATGTGGCCCCAGTTTCACGGATAAACAATCTTTAGTTTGGGTTATCCTGACAGTATTGTGTTTTTTGCATAATAGCAGTGTTTTTCTTGGTAACATTCTTTCTTGGTTTAACTCTGTATTGTGTGTTTCATGTTTACGTGTTTACTGGACTCTCAAATATATATGTTCCGAGTTCTGAGTATGTGTTTTGACATTTTGTTAACTTTCGTATTCCCCACGATCAAGCGTGGGGATGGAAAGTCGTGTGGCGTCGATAGTATGGTACCAATTCTATAACAGGCCAATGGATCATTGTATTTTATTAGCCTGTACCAAAATTTAATGAAATTCATACATTTAGTAATATATAGTTAGACCTGATTTTAGTTTTGCCGTGATGTGTTCCGATCATTGGCACTTTCAGTTTCACACCAGCACACATGCATTTTAATTCATTCGTATTTACCAGATTTTGTTTTATATATATATATAATGGGATGCATTGGTTATGAATTACAGTGAGCCTTGGTGTCCAAGGCTCAGAATTAGTATGATTTTTTTATTTATAAAGGCTTCATAACCCATTACACGGATGCCAAAATTGACGAGTTTGCCCGTATCTGTTCCCAGAGGAAGAGGGCACTGGTAGAGACACCATGCGGTCGGGGACCGCATATCCTATCTATACCATGTAAAATGTTGGGAAAGCTGCATCGCAATTTTTTCCACTTCAAAGATAAACAATCGGTCACAAAAGCTGACCCTGCGAGAGCATATACATTAAAGTCATTTAATATTATATTTCTATGATGTTTGTATGCTCTCTGTTGAGCTACAGTCCATTTCCAAATGCTAGCAACAGAGCGTTTTAGATAGGCAGCTCTGCAGCTTGCGCCTCTTTGCATCCCAGCATCCTGTGCGGTGGAAGTGAGCCACTTTCATTTCAAATACAACATGTGCAAGGCTATCCGCGAAAAGGGTTATGATGCAAGTAATTGACTATCCTGCTTCTTTTTTTCAAAGTTCAAGAGGCACAGTTTACTTCTGATTTGTGGTTATGATTGCCTGGATATTTAGACGCCATTTAACTTCCCTGAAAGCAACAAAAAGCAAACAAAGAAAAGTTTCAAATCAATTTAATGAAGCTACACTGTAAATAATTTGCAGTAAATTTTTACAGTAAGTTACTGGCAGCAATGCTGCCAGTAACTTACTGTAAAATTTACAATGTTTCCAAATGCAAACTAACAGTATCTTACTGTTCAAGGTTAGGTTACCTTACTGTAAATGTTACAGTGTTTTTCTCAAATCGATTGTATTTACCATCATTAAATACTGTAACTTACTGTGAATTAACGGGAGATTACTGTAATTCATAATGTTTCTACTTTACTGTACTGCAAAGTGATTTACTGTTGCTGAATATGCGGGGGGAGGAGGGGGGGCACTGTACATTTATTACCTTTACAACAGCATTGCTCTTTTGAGGGGTATAAAGATGAACAGTCCTCTTATTGTAAAACCCACAAAACCTTCAAATAAACTTGATAAGTTAACCAAAATCACCCTTTAACTTGGCCAGTTTAACTTAAATTTGGTTTGTTTTCATGATGTTTGTATTTTGTCCATATACATGTATAATTCCAGAAATCCTCCATGATCATGTATTTTTCCAGAAGGAAAAAAAGTGCATTTCAAAACTGAAGCGTTTACAATTCTAAAGTAACTGGAAGCTGATACCTACACAGGGCAGCCAGCATTTCTCACATTTATATCTGTTAAAAGCTATGCTGCTGTAGGGGAGAGGGGGGTAGGTTGAGCCACTTTTTACTTGCAGCTTTCTTTTGTCTAATGTATATGGTTTTATAGCATGACATATATCTCATTATAAAGTCCCACTTGTTATGCACCATCGACAATAATATCTCCCATGCAGAAGCAGAACAGTCGACATGATGGGTCAGCAAAAAATAGTTGTCAAGTGGCACAACCTTCCCCACCTGTGGGGTAGGTTGATCCAGGTTATGGGGCAAGTTGATCCAGAATAACTCAGGATTCTAGCCATGCTAAAAAAGACCTTCAATTCGAAAATAGCAAAATATATTTTTGTTCATTGCAGAATTACATTATCTGGTCAACAGACTAAACATCTTATTGACAGAGTCCTCCACTTTCAAGTGGAGTAGAGATAACACATAACTAAATATGCTTTTGAGGCAACCAATTGCAGCACTATTAATAACTGGGGAGTAGTAAAAACTATATGACGGATATGCTGTAAACTATCATTAGATGACACCGTATTTCATGGAACTCTGCATATAAAGAATTGGGAGTGGGTGGATCAACCTACCCCATTAAGACCTTTTAAAATGAACTAGACTTTAGCTACGGCCCACCTACTCATGCATGATGAACGTGTTCAATGAGTCATGGTAGAAGAATGAAAGTACAAGCTACCTTATGCTAACAATAAAATTCGGAAAATCCCCATAGGATGTATACAACTAGAACAGTCCCCAAAAGACAGACTAGATACCCCCCGCACCCCTGGACATGAATGTAATGCACTTTTACATAAATGTATCACCATGACCCAGATATATGACCTAGTGACCTAGTCTTGCTTCATGACAGTACTTATTG
Source organism: Hermodice carunculata (assembly GCA_964020975.1). Lineage (NCBI taxonomy): Eukaryota > Metazoa > Annelida > Polychaeta > Eunicida > Amphinomidae > Hermodice > Hermodice carunculata. The sequence continues at coordinate 289,298 of OZ026615.1, read as the reverse complement.
TGATAGGCAACAATCATGCAAAGTTTGAAGAAGATATGTTCATTAATGAAGGAATTACGACCCGGACAATATTCTTAAGTAATGGATCACTATGACCCAGATATTTGACCTAGTGACCTACTTCTGCTTCATGACACACCCTATTGTAATAGGCAACAATCATGCAAAGTTTGAAGAAAATCTGTTCATTTATGAAGCAATTACAGCCCGGACAAGGTTCTACATTAATGTATCATGGTGACCCAGATATTTGACCTAGTGACCTACTTTTGTTTTATGGCACACCCTATCACCATAGGCTACAATCATGAAAAGTCTGACGAAGATCTGTTCATGAAAGAAGGAATTATGGCCCAGACAAGATCTTGTCTACAGAGGGATGGACGACGGAGGGACAGACGGAGAGACAGATGGACATGGTGAAACCTATATACCCCCCCCCCCTCGCACAGGGGTATAATAAATTGACATACTTCTCTGAAGGAATTTCACTTTTTACACTAAAAGTCATTTTCTGGTCAGAGCACAAAAATGCATGTAAAGCACATGTTGGTCCCTTATACCAGTGGGAAGATTATACTGTATACTATCAACATATGTCACCACTTATCATGTAACTCTGCTTATGAAGCCTAGGGAGGGGGTGGATCAACCTGCCCCATGGCTCAACCTGCCCCCTCTCCCCTAAAGGAAATAAATCGCTTGCACTGAAACTAAAAACAATATTCAAAAAATATTTTAGAACACCTAAAACTTTTATTGGAACTCTCAGCAGTAAAACATAATGTCCAATTTGCATTTTCCATAACTGCTCCAAGTCCTTTTGAAACATTAATAGTAGGCAAAAGTACACATTTCTTAGCATGGACATGTACAATTTTCATGCATATCCTCTTAAAGTCTGTTTTAAATTGTCCAGTAATGGTCAAATATATATCAAATTCCCATTATCCATTTACGCCTTTCATGATCAGTTATACCAATTCTTTACTAAAGTGAACAAAGCTCTTTTACAAACTGTCCAGAAAATACACAGAGCTACTTTGCCATGAACACTGCTCTGACTAACGAACAAAACAGTGATCCAGCTGATACTCGAAGTGCATATTATGGCAAATTTTCCTCTAATTGCATATCCAGAATAAAATGCGCATGGCTATTTTCCCATGAACAATGACTTTTTTTAAAATGAATCTGAAATATATAAACTGCTTTGGTTAACAAACAAAACAGTGATCCAGCCAATAATGAAAATGCACATTATGGCCAATGGTCGTATATTTGCATATATTCAGAATAAACTGCACATGGCTACTTTCCCATGAACATTGACTTTCTAAGTAAATCTGACATAATATGTAAGATCAACTGATTATATTACATAGATGTCAGATTTATAAACTGCGCTGGTGTGTAAACAAAACAGTGATCCAGCTGATCCTCAAAGTGCATATTGTGGCCCATGTTCCTCCATTAGCATATCCAGAGTAATCCATACATCTGAATAGGATACAGTACACATGCAACTATCCAAAAGTTCAGTACTGTCTTGGTGGTCATATTAAAGTGCGCCACAGCATTGGATAATGATGAGACAATTATAAACTCTGGCTAACAAACAAAACAGTGATCCGGTTGATACTCAAAGTGCCAATTATGGCCACTGGTCCTCCATTTGCATATCTACAATAAAATGCACATAACTATTTTCACATGAACATTGACTTTTTAAGTGGATCTTAAATATATGTAACATAAACTGCTCTGGTTAACAAACACAACAGCGAGCTATAATCCGATGATACTTAAAGTGCATATTATGACATACATGTATGGTCCTCTATCAGCATATCCAGAGTAATCCCTGCACCTGAATATGCTACAGTATTATGCACCTATCCCCAAATTTAGTACTGTCTCTGGGTCATACTGAAGTGTGCCACTGCATTCGATAAGGTCACCACCCTTGGTGCAATGGCAACTTGTTTACTGCGGGTCCCTTTCTGTCGTTTGGATCCCTGCTCCTCTGGGTTGATGCAAGCAAACACCCTGCAAAAATAAATACACAAAAGTACATACATAAACTTGTACTCATTTTCCGTGTCTTTTGTCACATGTAACTATTATGCTTAAGCTTACTATGTTGAAGGACCATGTCAGGAGGACACTTGAAAGTGTCTGTGATAACAAGAAATGGAAAGCAAGAGGAACATGATGGCCCTGTGCTCAGCTGACCGAGTACATGGTTACCATTGCAACATAGATACCTGACCTAGTGTTACAAAATTTAAATGGCATTTATATTGGTCTTGATACATGTATTTGTAATTTGCTCCATGTTTAATGCCAATGCTTTTGTCTTATTTGAACCAAATTCAGTGTTTTAAACAAGAGGCCCATGGGCCCAGTGCTCTGCTGTCAACTTTTACAACTTTACTGCCACAGTGACCTTGAAGAATTAGGTCAAGGTCATCCATACTAAATAATATTCTAGTTCCAAGCATGATACACAATGCCTATAAATTTGGTATGACTAGCCTCATAATTTTTGGAGATAATGAATTATATATCTCCCAACACATTTTGGCTCATATATTCCGTAAAAATATAGGTGGCACCACCGGTATCAAACTCATTCAAGATTTGGACTTCCCCCACAATCCCACCAAATTTCATGAAAATTCATAAACAAGAGGACAATGATGATCCTGTGTTTTACTGACTTTTAACCCAGGAACCTGAGATGAACAGAGGAACTGTTTGAAATTAAAATGCAATCAGAGATTGCAGAAAGTATACCCCCTCCAGCCCACAGGTTGAAGTTTCAGAAAACAAATTCTACGCACACAACAGCTCAAGTGAGCTACATACATGTATCTGAATTTGACCTAGTGACCTATTTCTGCTTCTTGACCCATCTTTGCACCAGTGTACTTCTAAAGATAAAAGTTTCATGGAACTAAGTTTAATATGAAAAGAATCAGTCTAAGTCAAACGGGTGTAGAGTTATAGCCCAGAAACAATTAGGACAAGTTCTTTTAATTCTTAACTTGAACTGATTGGATTTTTACTTGTCCCAGACAATTGGGAATGAGATTGTTGGGCACTGATGGTACTAAATTGTCATTTCTCCACACAGGTCCACAGCATCATGGCACACATGGAAAACAGCACAATGTACATGTATCACAAGGCATATAATCAATTTAATATTTTGGATATTACACAGACTGTTGCAGTGTAACAGCAAATGCACATAAAATGCTATATTATCCTCAGAATGTGATGCCTTGTAGAATGTACACATATTCTTCTCATGTATGTCAATAAGTCAGGGGATCCATGCTTGCATTTTGGTTTGTCCTAAATAGAAGAGGCTGATCAAAACTGGACTTTGTCCTGGGTTTGAGGATTTGAAAATTTGTGAGCTCCAAAGAGCGAAAATCCACAACATATGTTCTACAATATTCTAGTATTTATATAAACTCTACTTACCCCTTATTGTCCACTTCTGTACAAGCTTGCGTATTTGGATAGGACGCAGATCCGGAAGATCATTTTCTTTAATGTATTGGAGATCGTCTTCACCCTCTACACCAGCAGTTTCCAAACTGTCCAGCACTTTTGTAACAATATCATCACTCAGACTTGGAAGACAGTCTGTTATGGTTTTTTTCATTATATCGCGGTCCATGGTGTGGTGCTAAACAAGTGCAACCGAACAGTATGTTATCACCCTTTATTGATTAACAACCATATGATGAAGTGGAATTACAAAATAATTTTTCACTTTATAGCACGGAAGAGCATAAGAATCCAGCAAACTGTCAGCCCTTTTGCACACTACCCCCAAAGACTCTGTCAAGGCATGACATTTTAAATCCACCAGGAGTTCACCTTGATTTTCCCTCAAGACAAAATACACACAACCTTCATGAACAATTATAAGCAAGATTTCTCCAAAGACAATTCCATCATCATTGGTCCTCTCTACAACAAATAATCCCTTTTTGTACACTGTGCCTTTCAAAGTTACACTGTAGGTAATAGTGGCATTTTTGTCATTAAAATTGAATTCATCTATTGCCTGTTGGATTTCAGTGTTGAAAAAGAAGCATGTAATTCGACTGTTTTGTTGACTTGGACACATGGTGGGAACAGGTCACCAGCACCATAATAAGCTTGCAATAGCTGATGCCTTTCTGCAAAAGTATAACAGATGTTCTTAAAATTCTGCAGCATATGTGCACAGCGTTTAAAGTAAGTATGTTTACTTTCAAAGCGCAAGGTCCACAGTCTTATCAAGGGACCAAACTTCAAAATCAACTCTGGATAGTGCACTAGAAAATGGTGCTTTGGCTTGAGAGTTTCTTGAGGGAAACTTTGCTTTCTCTGATCTAGGTAATCTTCAATTAGGAGCTTTAGAAAGGCAACTTGTCCATGTGCAATGACAGGAGCACAGATGTAGGCTACAATTTCTCTCAACAGCTGGCAAAGCTGCCACACATTGTCCGTGTGGTCCACAATACAATTACAGACAATCAGAGGGAAAAGCCTCAAAAGGCACCAGTTTTGCACAGCATGGCCACCTAGCTTTAATCCATTTGTATTTACAGTGCTTGGTTTATTATTAGCATCACTGCCCAAATACTGAAACTGCTCAATTGCTCGATTCAAGTGAGTGTAAGTAAACCACTTGTTTCTCACAAAATAGTCAATATATAGTGACAGATCATAAGTCACTATCCCCTCAAACAGATCATGTCCCAAACATGGAGGGAGACCTGGCTGACACACATGAAAATAACTGAGTGCATTGAATACTGATTTGAATTTGATACCACAGCTGTCCACTAAATTCACATCATCTGTGATGTTATCAGGTGCCATTTGATCATAATTTTGTGGGGTTCGCAATGCTCCCTTCAGGAGCTGTTACGTTATCTCGAAAATCTGCTTTTGTTACCAAACAGTACCTGCAAAAGTACTGAACAGTGCTGAAATTTTCTGTGAATCCAGCAATACTGTGGGAGCCCAAGTTATCTCCTGTTATACAATGAAGAGTACCTTTCACAGATTTTTGCAGATTGTGAAGCATAATGCCATTTAATTCAATATCTCTCAGGTCAGTCACCAGTTGTTTAAAAACTCTTTCATATCCAAAAGTTTTCACATCTGATTCTCTGCACAACATGACCAACTGCATATGGTCAATATTTGAGCGGTTGTGAGGCTCAAAGTTTGCAAGTGTGAAGCAGACACCAACAATTTTGTGCTTTTTCTTGGCAGAACCAAGAGGATTAACAACCTCAAATGAATCATGATAAAGTATGATTATCAGTGCATCGGGGTGGGCTCCAAACAAAGGACTTTTTTGGAACACTGTACCATCCTGTGCATCCTCTAAAATTTGATCTTTTAATTCCCTGTTTGTGGTCAAGTAATGCTGCTTGCAGACACACTGCTGCTCATAAAGAGCAACAATTGTATCTTTGATAGGAACATACACACTGTATCTCTCTTTTCTGTTACTGTCCCGACCAAGGTACATTTCAAGTGGCTTCACATAATGGAAATGCTTTTTAAAAAAACTTTTCCTGCGTGCATTAGTTTTGAGAAATGCAGAGTTGCTGTAATGTAATATATCACTTTCAGAAATAGTATGGATAATTTCTGAAATTTTCTCATTGTCAATGCCCACATCTTCAGCTGCCAAGCATCTGCTTAATTCAGCATGCAAGATATCCTGTCCCTGATCATGAATGTTCTGAAATTCATCTATAATTATCTGAATGGTTGTTGCAGGTAAAATTAATTTTGCCTGCAACTTCAAATAAAACAGTGCCAAATTTTCACAAAAGATACCTTGCAAATGTTTATCTGTATCAATTCCATCATCTGCAAATTCATCAGTCTCGATATCATCATGGTCAGCATATGAAACCTCATGATCAGATACACAAGCAGACTCTGTAGCTGTATCATCTGTTGTGTCCATTTCAAACTGACTTTCAGCATGGTCAGTTTGAACACAAAAGTTTGTGCTTACATTAGCAGCTGTCCAGTGCTTATGACATCTGGATTTATGTGCTGAGAAAGATGAAATGTTTGAGAATATTTTTGTACAATTTCTAAACGGGCAGTGAACTTCAAGCCCCTCCCTGATATGGGACTTTAGGTGCCCAATAAATTCAGACAGGTCTTGAAATGTTGATGAACAAGATGCTACATGACAGATCAAAGTTCTGTTGGTTTTAATCTTAGGCCGACAGCCTCCATGGGTTCGTAAAACATGACACCTGAAGGCATCGTAACTCATAAAACGGCACTCACATCCTGCATGGGCACATGGAAATGAACAATTTGCTCTATTTCTATGCAGCATGAAATGGTCACTGTAGGACTTTAATGTCATGGACTTGTTGCCGCACAATTCGCACACATACATATTTAAGGGGCAAAGAAATAAACAAGAATTTTGTAGTTCTGGCTATAAAATGGACATTGGAAAAATTAGTACTTCCTCATCATTATTCAATCAAGCAATTGAGGCTCTCTTATACAATCATGGTTGGACGGGGGGGGGGGGGGGTGCAGTGCATGGAAAATGTAATTATAGGCCCTATATATAATATGTACGCCTAAGTGTTCCAACAATCTGCCATAATGATAGGACAGGTAGGATTAGGCCCACCTACTAGCTGACTATGGACTCAGTGGGATGTTACTTATTGTAGGCCTATGTAAATACTCAGGATGCAATAATTTAGGCCTATCTCATCATCATGCAATCATATAATTATAAATGATGCACTTTTCATAGTCAGACAGTAGGGGGTGTGATTGACATGTGAATGACAATGCTTATATGAGTGTCACAAGTGCTTGGAAATATTCCTTGTATTTGTAACGATATTACTGAACAGTCTATAGTAGTGTAGGCCTATACGTTTTCTTAGACCTGTTCCTGTTGGCAAATTAATCCAAGCCTACTACTTTTGAAATAATCTGGCCTGTCCAAATGCCATTAACAGTTACAGCTGGTGTAGGCCTACTTGATAATATCCCACCAGTTCGCTTATAATATTGGCTCTGTTCAGTGCTAGGCCAATTTCAGATTACAGACAGTGAGACACCATTACCCTGCTATATTATCGCTCACCCGTCACACTATTTTATTTCTTTGAGCAGTTAAAATGTTTGACAGGAAAACCAGCGTGACCCTGGTGGATCTACAGTGTTTTATCTTAATGTAAACATGACAAATTCAACCTGCATTGTTCAACTTCTACCAAACCAAATCAGTCTTGTTTGCTTCCACACCAGCGTCCCTCTTTCGCGCCTTCCTGCTACCTCGTGCTTCATTCCCATCAGGCACAGCGCGCACAACGGTACTACACGGTAAAAGTTGCCCGGCAGCACTGTTTACAGCAAAATAAAGTGTATACAAGTATGTACTGTAATAAAAAATGTATTATACCGTAAAAGTTTGTTCATGGTAGAATACTGTTACGGTTCCGGTAAGATACTGTATATATAACAGTATTTGTTTACAGTGTAGTAGCATGGGAAAGGACCTCGACAGATGTTGATCTTAGGTCAGGATGAATCATTAATAAACACTGATTCAAAGTACACTGGGTCACCTGAGTACAGTATCAGTTTCAGATCCTCCATTTTGTTTAATTTGGCTACGTCTGGTTCAATCCATACATTCGTATCGATGCATCTAACCCAACGACGATTGTAATGAAAACTCCCATTTTAGACTTCTTCTCCACAACCGTTCCACATTTATGGGGATAGGCCTACACCATGCGCAGTTCTGTACCAACTTTTTTCACATGGTCCCACTATAGCATTTTTTTGATTTTTTAGACTTTATTATTATTTTTTTGGGGGGGGGGGGAGGGAGGCAAATACCCCTTGACCTTAATTTTTTAACTGGTTGGTGTTGCGTTTTTTTGACTTTCTGTAATGGATTTCTTTTGCTATCGTCGACTTCTCCAAAATCTTCAGATTTTCCAGGAATTGGTTCAAATGTACCTTGTGGAAGGGCCAAACGAATTGTTTACCAGGTGGTGTTGCTATTGATCCATCTTAGGTAAGTCTCTTCAAAATTTTTTCATATGTTCACACTCTAATGATTTTTATTTCTTTCGTGATTTTTTTTGGATGTTTTGGCAAAATCATTTCATTTTTTTTTCTTCTAAAATCGCTTGATCAGTTGCTTTGAAATTCTGCAGGGAAGTCGAATGGCCAATTGAAGAATTTTGCTGTTCACATGATAACTTGAGAAATATTTGAGCTGGGACTTTGATGGTGGTAGGCCTCTATGTGGACCAGACTTACACAGCACATGAGTGACATTGACTTAATTCCCAAGGTAAAAGGGTCACTTCGTGAATTATATTGTTAACTTGATAACATGAAAGCTGTTTGAACTAGGACTTTGACTAGTGGGGAAGTTTTATATTTGTATATGAGTCTTCAAGAAAGGTGGTGTAACTTTAAAGGTCTCGGGCTCACTACTCTTTGTACACGCAAGGTCAGCTGAGCACCTTACTGTCATATCTTCTTGTTTGAATATTAATGGTACACAGTAGTGCTAATCAAGGCCCGGTTGCACCGATGGCTCGTAAGTTACGCTGTCGTAAATAACTTACTGCGGCGTCCATGCGTCCGTCGTAGTCTCCCCCACTAGTCCAGTTGCACCAGTGCGGCGTTAAGTTGGTCGTATGAACGCTCGTGTGTTTGTGGCCCAAAAACACTGTGACACCCCTCAGTTGTAAAGTCTTACCTGGCAGGTGTTGTGCATACATGTTATTACACAATTCACCATCGCGCACGGCACGCTTTTTCTTTGTTAAAGTGACATTTGACACGCTTGTAGCTACATGTACTCGTGCCATCATGTCGGGTGTTAAGATAAAGAAAAAAATTACAGATAGCAAAGTAAGGAAACTGTTAGAGTTTTACAGCACCAATTAACACACTTTGCAAAGCAAGTTAAAAAGCCCCGTTACTTTCAAAAAGAAAAAGAAAAAGGGGAATGAGCTCGTGGATGCGGTGAACGCAATATGTGGACAACAACGTACTCTGAATGAAGGGAAACACAAATGGAAGGACTTGCTGACACGGGCTAAAAAGATTCCAACAGCAGAAAGTACTCAAAAACGGGAGGAGGGTCAAAGCTAGTGGAGGGTGTATAGTTAGCGGAGATGAGCTTTCTTGCAGAACATTTAAAAGTACGCCCACGTCAAGTCACAACTTTGAAAGAAACCTCACTCAATTTTTTATTACTCTCAAAAGCAAGCACATAAAAATTAAAACCTAACATTGTTCACAAAAAAATCGCCTGCCTTGCCTCGGTGATCCATAAGAGAGCACAGTCCCATATAACACTGTAATTATCATCACATTTATATGTACTGAAACAGTCAAATCTTTTCTTTATCATTCTTACTCCAACAGTATAGACTATCATTTTTAAAATGTAATAACAGGAAAATAGACACGATGTGTGTTTGATCTCGATTCGTAAATATGACAAAAACGGAACAAGTTTTATTTTTCATTCTTTCATTTTTTTGTGTACATCAAATAGGTTGTGTGAAGAGATGCCGGTTCATTGCACGCCCACCGAAATTTTATTTATACCCTCCTGATCAGCTGCAACTATTCATTCTTGTGTTATGCTATTTATTTTGGTTCTTCATCGTGCATTTCCAACACTGTTATTTTCATTTTTTCCTGCTGATATTTTCTACACAATGGTTGCATTGAGTCGACAGCAACTCGGTTACAAACTCGAAGAGGTAGAGAGAGGTTTATCAAGCTCGTTCTTACGCCCTTCTTCCGCCTTCTACCTGGCAGGCGTAAAACTGAAGTACACTACGACCAACTTTACGACTCCTAGGACGTCTACGCTCCATTGGAGCAACCAGCGTAATTTTTTACGCCCAAAGCAACTGAGGCGTAGAGCTTACGACTCACTGGTGCAACCGGAGCTTCAAACCAGTAATGGCGCTCAAAAGAGGAAGATGATATGGGGAGCATATGCACTGGGAGTCACCACCAGTTCCAAAGGAACTGACAGATGGCGCTACGAGACCATCAGGTTTGTCAGGAATCAAGTGAGTGAATTCAACTTAATAAGGCAGATCATTTCACAAGGTCTGTCCACACAACAACAGCTGTATTGCACTGATAATATTTCAATTAACAGATCATTTCACTAAGTATATCCACAGAACACAACAGCTGTGTTGCATTGATATTTTTTATTTGTGAAACATAAAACTCGTTCATATGTTTATACTGTGTTGTATTTCTTCTTTATTTTAGTTTACCTCCAATACGATATGTTTTATTAATTATTCCAAACTTAGAAAAACAAATTTCTGTTTGCATGTTAGAACGTCATGTAAATGATTAGACATTATAGTGAAATAATTATAACAAAATCAGGAGAACATTTCTTGTGTGGTATCTTGCCATATTTTACTCTTATCATTGCGATCAGTAATGGATTTGAATCATTGTTAGTAAAAAATGAATTCCACTCATCTTCAGCCCATCACTAAAGCAGAAAGGTTCGTGGGTACAAGACTGGCTGAGCTTTAACACATTGGAGAATCAGTTGGCCCCATCTAAATATAAGTGGTCCTCCACTACAGATAAGTCACCTCTATACACAGTAAGTGTGGTATTCATTATATTCAAAGAAAAGAAGGGTTACATGTAAGACTAGGAGGTCCAAACAGAATGCAGATGATAAACAGTGTCAGCGACAAAAATTCAGGAAAAGGCAAATAGGGAAAGGAGAAACAAAGAATCCTATTCACGTTGATCATTTTAAATGAGACCAAAAGAATACTTAGAAAAATAAGAAAAAGAGATATCAAATCTGAAAAAAAAACAACCGAGGGCAACAAGTGGTATCTATATTTTGAAAGAATGTTGGGCACTTTACAATAGCTGAAAGAAAACAGTAACTATAAAAAATTAAAAGAAACAGCAGCCAGAATGACTGGTCGAAGTGGTGAGCAAAACTCAACCTGAAATTATAATCTAGCGCCACGGGGTCAAATATACCACACTGGAATCTGTGACTCGTCCGAAAAGGCACACCAATCCCTTCAGAAAATGACCAAAAGCTCAAATAAAAAAGTGAAACACGTGAATACTGCCTTGGCTATGATATGCAGCAGAAATGGCTGGGTATTCATTGACAATGATAATGTCAATAGTTCATGTCTTGCAAGAGATGGCCTTCATTTGAACTCAAAATATGTGAGCATTTTCTGTAACAACATTCACAAAGGAATCCGGGAGTGCTGTCATAATGACTAGACCGTGCCGGACTTGCCACACTTCGGGACAAAAACAAAAACTGTACACACCGAAATGTTTCAGATTTAGAATAAAAAAAGCCAGTTAAAGACAAACAGAAGAGTCGATCAAAAATATGGTGTTTTAGAAACGACCTTTTAAATATTTTTAGCTGGAATGTGAATGGTATTGGACTGTAGCTTATCAAATTAAATGATCCATTGGATCTATCTTTCACTGACTTTCAGTAGTTCCACTCATTTTCACTTAAACATGATTTAGTCTCGTTACAAGAAGTGTTTTTAGTGGTAGAGATGAAATATATTCGAAACTAGAGCTGCAAAGGTTTGATGTTCTTTGTTTCTTAAGATCAAGCAGCCATGCTTAAGGCAAAACAAAACCGAAAAAAAAAGACACACACATACACACAAAAACAACGTAAATGTATCCATTTTTAGACGACGGCAATGAAGATTTTAAAACAATAGTTTCTTTGGACTAAATTATGATTATTATCGTGGTTGTTTGTATATTCCAACATAGGCCTATCACATGAAAAATCGATACCTACAAGGGCTGGCTGAAAAGTCCTAAGACTAGCCGTGAAAGACGCGTACGAAGTCGATGGTTTTAATTTATTTCTCTACATAGTCCCTTTCCAGGTTTACACACTTTTGCCACTGATGCTACTAGGCCTAGATGCCGTTCAAGAAGAAAACTACTTAAGCCACATTAATAAAGTCGTTCATAGCGGAAATAACGTCATGCATGATTACTAGGAAAATGGCGACCGGCTAGTTCCTTTTCCATTTTGGAAAACAGGTGGAGGTCTGACGGGGCTAAATCAGGTGAATAAGGGGCATGTCGATGAGTTCGAAGCCACAATCATGGATCGCTGACATGGCAAACACCGATTTGTGAACAGGAGCATTGTCTTGGTGGAACGGGACTGCTTTAGTTAGAATTCCCCGTCACTTAGGTTTGATAGCTTCACGCAACTGTCTCAGTAGATCAACATAATATCTTCCATTGACTGTCTGGCCTTTTTCAAGATAGTCAATCAGCATAATACCCTTGGAATCCCAAAAGACTGAAGCCATCACCTTTCCAGCAGAAGGAACCGACTTGGCTTATGGGGGGTGGGGGGGGGGGGTGATCCCGGATGTTTCCATTTTTTTATACCTACTTTTGGTTTCTGTTTCAAAGTGATGAATCCCAGTTTCATCCATTGTAACAAATTGGGCCAAAAATAAAATCATCGGAATCTGCTTCAAAACGGCAAAAATTGACACGGGACGCCAGGAATCTGACTCGTTTTTGATCCGCTGTCGAGAGCTTTGGCACCCATCTTGCAGAAACTTTTGTCATTCCCAACTCCTGCGTGATAATGTGCTCAACTCTCTTATGAGAGATGCCCACGACACTTGCAATATGTCCAGTGGTCAATCGTCGATGAGTCATCACCATGTCATGCACCCGGATAATGTTTTCGGGAATGGTTGCTGTTGAAAGCCTTCCTCGACGCGCGTCATCGTCAAGGCTCTCTCTGCCACGCTTGAATTCTGCAGCCCACTTCTAAACAGTGGAAAAGGAAGGGGCATCATCCTCTAAAGTGGAGACCATGCCAGCATGTATCTGTATTGGAGTTAGCCCTTTCAGTTGCAGGTACCTGATGACTGCCCTTTGGCCAGTTTTGTCCATTTATGGTGATTACAGTGGGTACGCTGACAAAACGGTCTGGTACAAAGACACTAATCACACTGAATTTGCATTTCTTATGTTGAAGATTCTTTAAATGATTGGTTTTACCTTTACTTAACATGAAACATCACCTTCCAAACAACAAAAAGATAACAACGGTATATATAATTAGAAGAGAGCTCGCGCAGAGTCTTTATTGGCTTACGGACCGTGATAAATACACAATGATATGCACAAAGAGATACAAATCAGAATGCAATATATACAAACTTATCGAATCAATGTGCCAGAATAAAGGATTACAGCTTTCGTCCTGCCTACTTACATACCCCCCGCACTAAAACTAGTGATAAAACCCATTGGGCCAAAAACTCAGGAAAGCGTAGCAGGTATACTCAATATCATTCCATTCTCTTAAAAGTAGGCCTATTAACATCAAACTCAAGCGATTTGTGAGCCTCGACTTGTAAACGCGCAAGCCTGGAATGATTCGCCCCTTACCTCACAAGGGTATTTATACGGTTACACTTACTTCACCCCTCTCATTATCATAAAAGCCCCGGCTGGAAGCCACAAAGATTTGCTTGCCCTAAACGTACTAATTTCCGAACCGGTAAAACAATGTTTTCCGCCTATACTTTGGAACCGGGGGAAAACTTTAGTTTTACCTCTACTCAACATGAAACATCACCTTCTAAACAATAAAAAGATAACAACGGTATATATAATTGGAAGAGAGCTCGCGCAGAGTCTGGATCGTATGAACAAGTATAGTTTACGGCAAAACAATTGGCTGTACAAATAATTTAGGAGCGTAATTTGTTTATTATGTTTCGCCCCTACATAGGCTAACTTAATACTCAACCTACAGTGAACTTACAAACCCAGCTTTTGCGTAACCGACAACCGTTTACTAAAGCTATCCTCAACATATCTGTTTTTAGACTCCTGGGATTTCCACCTCCCAAGTCTCTGAAAAATTCTCTCTTCTATTCCAGATTTCGCTGCGGCCGTTGCACCCCCAGATCGAAACGAATGAATAGTATACATGTGGACATTCGGCAAAAACTCCCTCAAACGATTTCTGATGACCTCGTTCATTCTAGTATAGCTTAAACTTTTGTTTGCCTGCACTAGTTTGCTTATATTTCCAGTTTTGAAACCTGGTTTGAATAAAAATTGATCAGACGATGTATCTATCTCTGCTGTAGCAAAAAACTGGCGTAAATTATGAACAGGGCAAGATACATTGCCAGTAGCACTGATAAGGAGTTCATCACCTTGTCTGTATTGGTCCATCTTACTTTTACCTATATGCAATCATTGTATCTTAAAAAGCCAGCAAATGCTAATAGGCACATTGCTATATCCCTGCGCACCAAAATATCCTTTGAATCCTGAAATTTGGCACAACAATCCAAGAGCTTCAGCTGGTAAAACAGATGTGAACTACTGGTTTGGCATATACTCTTTTGCCAGATTCGACAATGTTCTTGATGAGTGCATTATCCAAAGGATTGCAAGTGCAATCAGAAAATTGGTGAACCCATTTTAAAGCATGGGTACTCACAATAGAACATGCGGACTTCTTGTCCACAAGTAATTGTAAAAAGAAAACCATTAAATCCATGGGTCCAGCCGTAAAAACAGTCATACCAAATCTCTTGGCAAATGAAATCCATGCCTTCAAATGACCAACATAAGTACGCACCGTTTCCGCCGCCTTTGATTGCAAAAGGATGGTAGGTATTTTATCAATGAGTGGTTTCAGTTCCTCTGGCAGATCGTTCTTGTACCTTCCAAAAATGGCCAGTTGATCCCAAACATTCATGTCTGCAATATAAAATATCTGCACTAAACATAATCCTCCTGATCATATTTCAATAACGCAATAAATATTATATGACAAATCAGAAATATAGTACCCATACCAGTTATCATTAATCTCTAATGCGTAGCGTATAATATTTTCAAATTCATAAATTCCCCATTTATCTCTTAAATATTTTTTAAGAGGATAGACCAAATATCCAGTGACCTATACTTAGTATGCGCAAATATAATACCAATGGCGCCTAAAGGCAAATTATCTAAAAATTGCATTCTTATCACACCTATGTGGATACACAGCTGATATTATAATCAATAAATGTTTCAACTGCTTGTGTAGAGAAATATGAGGATAAACATTGAATGTATAAATATCTGATCGGTAACTTTGAAAGAAAAGTCGAATATACATATTACTAGGAAAACTATATGTCCACGAGCTTTTTGTGAATGTATTATATACATGTATATATATAAATATGGCCGACAAAAATTACCTATCTGAGGTAATTATATGCCTCCCAAAGGCTACCTGTCCAAGGTAATCATATGCCCCAAAGGC
Source organism: Hermodice carunculata (assembly GCA_964020975.1). Classification (NCBI taxonomy): domain Eukaryota; kingdom Metazoa; phylum Annelida; class Polychaeta; order Eunicida; family Amphinomidae; genus Hermodice; species Hermodice carunculata. The sequence continues at coordinate 273,871 of OZ026615.1, read as the reverse complement.
CACCTATCCAAGGTGATTATATGCCTCCAAAAGGCCACCTATCCCAGGTGCTCATATGCCTCGAGAAGGCCACCTATCTGAGGTGAATATATACTCACATGCCTGTGTTTTGCAACCAACCTGCATCCAAAACAGACACGCCCCCCCCCCCACACACAATTTACAGGTATTAGCCTCCCATGGCAACCTATATCCAATATAATCATGTTACTCACATGCAAGTACCCCACAGGCAGCCTGTATCCAAATCAGTGAACTCAATGCACACACATGTACGCTTCTCAAAAGCCAGTTATATCTAACTTTCATAGATTGTAATTATCATATAACCCGATGTCACATGCACAAATACTACAATTTCCTATAAGCTGCGTGCAAAAACCCCTTGTAGTTTTTCGTGCTGGCAAACTGAAATTCACTCGGAGTGCCAGCATGCGAAATTTCAACTTTTTCCCACAAAAAACCTGTGTTACGATATTTGCTGATGTGCACAATTCCGGGCAAATCTGGTAATAATCTCCAATCCCACACGTAGTCACCAAAATGTGTCCCATCCGAACAAATAAAAAGCCAAAAATCACTCGACCGCCACAACGGAATTACTACAACACCATTTGCCTTACATTTTCTCATATCTTTGATGACCCGTGTTATCATACATGGTGGGGGGACAGCCCAATTATTATCCTTTCCCCAATGAAAATTGAAAGCATCAACTCCTTCTGTATTGGGATTCCAAAATTTCGAATTGAACCGTGCACATTTTGTATTATAAAAAGTGGCAAATCGGTCTATTGTGAAAGGACCCCAAAGAATATTTTAAAACCTTGAAGACGTGGAAATCCAGTACCCAATCATCTTTGTCGCAAATTTTACTTAATAAATCTGCCATTTTATTTTCCTCTCTGGGGACCCAGATCGGTTTTAAATGAATATCAAATTGGTGACAAATATTAAAAAGGCTAATTGCAATGGTATGCAAGTGCAATTTCATACTGCCCCCTTGTATAATTGCCGGCACACATTGATTGTCTGTATGCCACAATAACACCTTGTGTTGTATTTGAGTTTTGACAGACTGTAGCATCATTTCAACTGCTTTGAGTTCCCTCCATGTAGAACTCTGCACAGCATCTTCCTGCAACCAATTACCTTGCATAATAAATGGGTCACAACCATCCGGCAAGACAAATCCCCCATAAGCCACATTAGAGGCGTCACTATATGCATTTACATTAACAGGCATGCTATCGATGATATCAAGTAAGCACCAAGGAACCTGATTTAATGCCCTAATATTATTAAACCAAAATGTCAACTCTGATATTGATTTCGTTGACAATTTTACACTTGATCTCCATGACACTTTTTTCTCTATATCCATGTGCATGAAGCGTGTACGTAACTTTGCCAAATTACCAAGAACATGATACATCGAATTAATTTTACCAGCAATGGCTGCAATCGTAGGCACAGGAATACGTTTCAAGCTAGCCAAAAGCAGAACTTCTTTGATATGATTGATTAAGCTTTCAACTCGTTGTTCCGTCACCGATATAATATTATTCTTGAAGTCGATAATATGCCCAAGCCACCTCACTTTTTGTTTTGGTGTCCATTCACATTTATCTGTGCTTTCAAAAAAACCCGATCTTATGAGACCTTCCCTCACTACTTGCGACTGCTTGGTCGCTTCGTCCCTGTTGACAGACCCGCCAATGCCATCGTCAATATAAATTAGGTTCCTAATGCCTAAACTTCTCCATTTTTTGACAAGTGGTTTGCATAATTTGGTAAACAAAAATGGTGCCGTGGAACAACAGAAGGGAAGGCAACGGAATTCAAAATATGTAACAGCACCCTTGTACCACCATGTTAAGCCAAGATAAGTATGGAATTCGTTGTTTATTTCAATATGGTGGTAAGCAGATTTAATATCATAGGTAAATACAAAGGAATCCTTGTCAAAAACATTCCTCGCTGTTGCAATATCTTCCATTTTGAATTTATTTTTGAACAAAAATAAATTGAGAAAGCTCAGATCTAAAATTAATCTCAACTTTCCAGATTTATTTTCCTTAACTGACAATGGATTTACCATGTAGGGTTCTTTTCTGGCAATTTGTATGCAGCCCTTTGAAAGTAATGACTCAATTTCCGTTTCAACAAACCCCGAATGCATATGAGCAGAGACATTATTATCAAATTTTGCAGACATAGGAATTGATACAAAAGGTAACTTATAACCTTCTGATATAACCCCCAAAATAGATTTATAGAGTGCCAAAACTTGATCTTATCAGCAAGCCTCCCTACAGGCGAAATTACATCTTCCTTTGCGAAAGAACGGTAGCTCAAACTATATAGCACAGAAAAGGTACTTACTGTCCAGTTTGCTGATTGGACAGGCGTTTTTACGCCGCACAATCAGCCCGCCAATGTCCGAGTTGTCCACAGAAATGGCATAAGTCCTCGGACCGGTCCCTACCAGGAGTACGCCTGATGACTGTCTCAATGTCCTGTCCGGGCACCCTAGAAGCAGTTCCCGGATGGAACGTTGGCCCCGAAGTCCGACGTCGTTTCGCCAGAACCTCCTTTTGGTCCTCCCTGGCTCTTTTTTCCGCCCTTTGAACCGCCCGCCACAATTTGCGTTGGTCGTCTTCATCCGTACATAGCTCATTAAACTCGTACTCCTCTGCAACTTTCCATCCCAACTTTTCAGTATCGGCAATCAAAATCAATTTTTACCTATCTTGAAGAAAAAATTTACCTTTTTCAAGCACAGCTTTGGCATTCTCGTATTTCTTATGCTCAATGCTTGTAGTCACAGTGTCCATACAATCCAGAATTTTTTCGTTAAATTCATACTGCTTCTTATTCCCTTTGCGATTGAAAACTCTGCGCTCCGAAAACCGTATACGTGGCAATTCTTCAATACTCTCATCAGTTTTGAAAGCAACCTCTTCCTTGAATTGGTCAAACTTGACGTCAATAAGGGTACTTATTCTTTGCAAAAGCAAGTTCTCTCCGCCAACATTTTGTGTAGCTGGACTACACGAGTCACCCACATTAACGTTGGCAGAATTCGAAGCCACAAATCCTGTATCCGAGTCTGTCATGATTGAAACGTTGGCCCAAACGCCCAGCAGAGCCACAAATCTCCACAACCACATGAAGAAACAAGAAGTTCACGTGAAAAATCAGTTCACCGGTCCCGATTTGTGAGCCTCGACTTGTAAACGCGCAAGCCTGGAATGATTTGCCCCTTGCCTCACAAGGGTATTTATACGGTTACACTTATTTCACCCCTCTCATTATCATAAAAAACCCGGCTGGAAGCCACAAAGATTTGCTTGCCCTAAACATACTAATTTCCGAACCGGCAAAACAATGTTTTCCGCCTATACTTTGGAACCGGCGGAAAACTTTATACTTGTTGGTTGCAAAAGTTTTTTCAATCTGATTGAGATATTCTGCTTAGGCTTAGAACTTTTTCAGCCAGCCTCGTAAATTCAAGTACCAGAAAATATGTACCCAAATATTCAGAGAAAGGTTCTGTTGTTATGAAATAATGGGCGACCTAAACGCTCGCATTGGTAACCGACAAGATTTTATCCCATGTGACCACGTACAGTATGTGCCTTTACCAAACAGGTACGACTGTGATTGGTCTGTAAATCGCTGTTCGCAAGATTATATGGTAAACAAGGCATGCAAGCTTCTGCTACAGCTTTGTATAAGCTCGAGCATGCGTGTTCCGAATGGATGTCCTTCAGGTGGCAATTTTACTCGCCTCAAACCCAATGGCTCAAGTGCTGTACGCTACATTATTGTAGACGAGTCGATATGTAATAGGATAACAAATTTCAAAGTGTACAATCTCCCCGATATATTTAGTGACCATATTGTCTTGTCATAGCGTCATTGAATTGTGTGTACAGTGCAGCCTCGGCTTGTTATTCAGAAGCCCCTGTAAAACAACATGTGATATTTCAGTGGGATCCAGAGTGTACATTGAAGTCGGAATCTTTTGAAATACGCATAGAATTACGTAAGAGACGTTCTTTGTTACATGAATGTGACATAATTGTTTCAAAGAAGAGATAAATAGTATTTTGTTTGATGCAGTTGAGGTATCTTTTAAATTTGGGAATAGAGCCCGGCCGAAAAAGTATGAGAAGAAAAGAAAATAATCAGTGGTGCGATGCAGAATATGTTAAAAGAAGAAGACGACAATTACGGCACTGGCAAAAAATTGTTTAATAGTTTCCCACGTGATCCCGTGATCCATTCATTAGAGGATCTTCTTTCCTGGAACTAAAGATATTCAAAACTTTTACTCGCCAATGTAGACGGCAATACAAAGCATGCTTGTTAGCCCCGTCTGAAAAGGGACACGATAATAAAGATAAGCAATTGGTCAACAGGACAACAATACGCTGGTAAAGAGACATTCTTAAGATACAGATAATATTCCAGATACTGAGTAGTTGTTATATTGTGAGAAAATGTACAATACTGATCTCGAAAAAACAAATGTAGTAGAGGACTGAGACATGCATTAGTTCCTGAAAAAGCTAAATCATAATGAAATAGATTTTGATCATGTTTTCAACAGGTTATTTGTATTAGAACAGCTATCCAAAGTTGTGCATACAGTAAAAGTCTGAAAACTACTGGGACCACATTGGATAAAAGGCGAAATGATAAAAGACTGCTTTCTCATTATTGTCTGACAGGACGCTTAAATTAGTTAACGGAACGTTTGTTACAAGGTGTCATCCGGAAAGGTGGACGCACTCTTTAATTTCACCAATCCACTAGAAGGAATCAAAGGAAGACTCAGCTAATTATATGGAAATTTCCTTACAGAATAGTCTGAGTAAAATATTTAAGTATTTAATCAAAGTGCGTATGTACAAATTTCTAACAGACAAATCATTTATCTCTGGTTTTATTGAAGGAAGGCAAGCAATTGCTATATTTTAATTTCGTGTTGAAAAATACGAAAGACTCACACTTCCGTAAGAAATGTAAAATATTTTGCACTTTGTTTTATTTCCGACGTGCTTTTGACACTATTCCAAGAGAAAATTATAAGTTATACAAAACAAACATTCCTTTCGAGTACATGCAGCTAATTTGTAACCTGCATCAACTTCAATGGTATCGCTGAAATTATCAGGAGGTAAAACTGAACCGTTCCCAAGTACTATTGGTCCTAAGCAGGGTTGACCTCTAAGTCCCGTTCTCATCATCAATATATTTACATAACTTGGAGCAATTTTTTAAAGAAGCTCATATACATGGAGTTTTATGTAGACGTAGGTAACAAATGTTTAAATTCATTGTTATTTGTCGATGGTGTCGCCATTAAGTCTGACACTGCATCTGATCTGCATTTTCTTCTCCATAGTGGAGCAAGTTTTTGTATAAAATGGGACCTGGAAGTGAATACGCAAAAATACGGTTAATATGATATTTAATAAGAGAGGTTTGAATTTGGGAAATTAGTATAGATATGGTTACCCCAAATATAAAAACTCACCAGTACTTTCGGACCTATATCCACTATCGAGGCAGCCTTCTCCATTGAGCTTCGTCTTTGACGCAGTGGGGCGCTTGGCACTCAGCCTATTGCTGACCCTCATTTCATTGCCTCCGGGCGACTTCACTGTCTGATACAAAATCCTAATTCTGGGGCCTACAACTGGTCGCTGATTGTCGTTGTATTTACATTTCCAGGTAATGTTCACTCTGGAAAAGTCCCATTATATATTGTACATTACATTCATTCGAAAAATTAACCTTCCCTTAACACTAATCACGCATACATTTGAGACCCTTCCTCTTCAAAATAGCCAACCGACTTGGCTGCGATTGTGGAAATAGTGAGTTCCGCACCCAATACCAATGGTTTGTAAATAAGAATTGGGACGATCTTGCCGAGTGGGGGTGGGAAGAGGGTTATAATATATGAAACCAAAAATATATATTTTGCATTTATTTCAGAGCATCAATAATGATATATATGCTGTGGCCACAATTCACTTTGATATCCAAACCAAGTTTACTTTTGTGACAATACCCCGCCATAAATACACTAATTGCACAATGTTCAAATTGGCGCTCGAGCATGCGGTGTCGCATTTTGGATTTGTAACTAAGGATGATAACTGCTTCAGACACAACCGGGCTGGTAGATTGAAGTTAAGATCATAAGTCATCTTTTAAAGTTAAGATAGTAAGTAGTGTTTTAAAAGTACTTTAACGGCCGTTTGCCCTGGTAACTCGGAGAACGGACACCTAGAACCGTGCCGAAAAAACGCGGCCAGGAGTAACTGTGATTTTCCTTTCCCACAGTGCATTGCGCCATATAAAAATGGGCGCTCAACGTGTGTGGATGTATTGCATTTGGATTTATAACTAACGATGATAACTGCTTCAGACACAACCTACTGGGCAGATTAAAAGTAACATTATAAGTCATCTTTTAAAAATACATTGACGACCGTTTGCTTTGGTAAATCTGAGAACGGACACCTAAAACCTAGCGATATTAGATACCGATACCTCACCCATATATGCAGCCACTATGCTGTTTCTCCTGCCCAAGTTGACCGTCCAGACAAGTTGAAATAAAATGCTGTGTTTGTGTTGACGTTACTGCAAAATTTTGGCCAGTTGGCCAGCTTTTCTGTTAACTTTGTCTTACAACTTGGTTACGGTTGATTTGAACGACCTTTTCTTACGGGTGGTTGTTTGTGGGGTGATGTTGCTGGTCGGTCGCGTGTTGCAGCTGGTCTAAGGTGGTCCAACTGGAGCATTGTAGCAAAATTTTGCATCACAGTTCTTGAAAAATGCTACAGAATTTATCCAAAATAAGTGTTTCTCATCTGAAGAAGTTTTTTGAGAAAATGATCCAGGCAATGTTAATTTGCTGCTGCAATTAGACAGCACCGTAGTGTGTGTGTGTGTGTGTGTGTGTGTGTGTGTGTGCGCGTGTGTGTGTGTGTGTATACCAGGTCCCTGGAGTTATAAAAATTACGCCTTTGGTGCTTATATTTATTTATAAATTAATTTATTGAAAATTTATATCAATCTTTCAATTCATAAATAATTAGAGCATTTCAGCTACAAACTTGTGCAAAGCAACTTAATATTTTTCCGATTTCATACTAGCATTTCTGCTATTTCCATGTTGTAGTCCACCATGGAAATAAGCCAAGTCAAGATCCCCAAGGCATTTGGTACTCCCATTTCATGCATCATAGCTTGGTGTGCCCCCAGCAAAAAATATTGCACCATCCTGTGTGAATAAAATATTTTCAATCAACATTCAGTGATAAAAGTTAAGTACATTCAGGCTTAGTGATTATTTTAATGTATTTTTCTTCTTGCTTTTGTAGAGATAAATACAACTCACTAATTGCGGGATAATTTATCTGTTAATTTCCCCCCAATTAATAAACGTAATATGTGTGCAAAAATTCTCTAAAGCCTTACATGTATGAATGCAAAATTTGTCTTATCTTAATTGATAACATGGTGATGTTTTTTAAATTAATTTTTTACTAATTTTGCTAATTTTCATCAGATTTTTGTACAATCTGAGGGAAAATAGCCAAATCAGAACAATAATGACTAAACTGTTGTGATTTTGTCAACCATATGAAGGCAAGATACGCGAAACTCCCCCGATGAACCATTTTGCATGCTCAAATTCAATATTTTTCGGGGGGGCGGGAATGCCCCCAGACAGCCCCCCCCCCGCAGCATGCCCTCGGCCCTTTGGCCCATGTAGGATGCATTTGGGTCTCTGACTGAGTTTATAGCACTGGCCTGGGTCGACCAGTATTTATTAGGGAAGGGCAGCCTAAAAGTACTGTTTTTTGTTCTAATAATTTTAGGGTTTGGCCTTTTTAGTAGGGTCTGTCAGGCTACCGGAACCACACATATATTTTTGTTAGGCCTTGGGTAACTTGGACATTTGCTCTAACATGACGAAAATGGATGTTCTTTCCCCTTTTACACACTACGTCTTTTGACGTCAGTTTTAATTTGTTACCTGGGCACAGCCAGAGGCACTTGTTATATGTATAAAAAAATTGAAGCAGAATAGTTGGGTTTTATTTTAAAGTCACTTGGTACCATTCAGCGGTAGAAAAACTACTTTCCAACAAAGCTTCAAAGTCTTCCTTCGTACTAAAGAAGGCAATATGTGCAGACAGATATAACTTTTTCCCCCCAAAAGCAGCGTTATCTCTCTTTCGACATTTATGTAAAACCAGTGTTATGATTAAAAATAATAAATAATCTTATTTCAAGAAATAGAAGATTAAATGGTAAATAAAAGGAAATAAAAATGTTCATTGAAAAGCATTGTCAACCAGTTGTACAGCATGCATCCAGTTTATAGAACATTTGTCCTTCAAAGTTAGAGGCAAACTTTCCAAACGTGATACAAATCATAAGACAAGTTCATGTTTCAGGCCTACGTGTAAAACTTTTTTTTGGCAAACACACACAAAGTCACATTAAAATATTTTCATATGCATATCTAAAATGTCAGAGTTCGGCCATTTAAGTATTTTCTTCTTTATTTCATATTAGAGAAACTGGATGCATGTGGTTACATGACCAAGTATGGCTGGTATAAATACCTCAAGGAGCTGGCTGTTCTTCAGCCAGCCTGGGGTTGTATTGCGGAGAAAAGATTGTATTGTAAGGCTCGTCAATACAAGATTTTATTATCTTACAACCTCATGTTTGCTCTTCTCTCTGCTTGGTTTTGTTTTGTTTGGTTATTTGGCTCCTAAAGCATTCATTTTCCATTTTCTAAATTATTCACATCTTTTATATTCTGTTTTTGGCATTTTTAGATGATAACTGATCTCTCTCATAAGTTGTATTGCATTTATTTATAATCAAACCATAAACTTCTATTTTATGGTCTCTTTGAAACTCAAAATCAATGTTATGGCCTTTCCTGGACCTCTCATCAAAATCTACGCCAAGCGACTGCTTAAGTGATAACTCAAGTTGACATTCAGCCATAACATATGGTGGAGAATCCGGGTATTTGAGCCAAGGAAACATATACTGTAAACTGTCAAGTTATTTTTAGCTTGAAAAAAAAAAGAAGAAAAAGCCAACCAGCTCACCATGACGGACGCAGAGTTCAAGGAAGAAGTGAAGAAAACCCTGGAACTCCTGAAGGACCAGCTGCAGACAATCGGGAGCAAGGTGACTCAAGTGCAAGAAGAGACCTCCCCCATGACAGGTAATGGGAGTTTTTTTCGCACACTTACATTCAGTGGGCTTTCAAGAGAAGACGCTAGGTCTTTCCTAGAGAAATTTCTCGCTCAAGCTGATTTAGGCAAGTGGAGTGACGAGAAAAAATTACGAATTTTCAAGCTTGCAATGACTGATATGGCAGAAATTTGGCACAGAGAATTAAATGAAGATATCAGAAGTGATTGGAACAGATTAGTTGCAGCTTTCAACAAGAAATTTAGAAATGAAGATGATAAATGGATCTTGGAGGGGACACTCCATTCAAAACAACAACAGCCAGGAGAAAGTGTGGAGAGTTATTCAAATGTGATGAGAAAACTTTTTGCAAAACTGAACAAAAGTGAATCTGAAAGATTAACTCTTTTTGTGCATGGCCTCAGGCCAGAGCTCAGATCTTTTGTGTTGGGAAAAGATCCCAAAACTGTGGATGAAGCTGACAGTGCTGCCCGCTTATATGAATGTGTGGGAGCAGCAGGTCACCAGCAACCACAAGTGACCATGGATGCTCTAAATAATGTAAAGGACGTAATTGAAAGGCTTGAAAAAAGAGTAATGAGCATAAGCATATCAAAAGAAGAAAAAGCAAAGCCCCAGGGACAGAAGCAGTATCAGGACAGGTCAACAAAGGGCACAATTATTTGCAACAGGTGTGGAAGAAGAGGTCACAGTGCCCAAGCTTGCCCAAACGCCAAATTAATTTGCTGGGGGTGCCGTCAGCTAGGGCACATCATTTCCGAATGCAAAAGTAGACCAAAGTTCAATCAACAAAATTTTCATCAAAATTATGGTCCACAACCAAATTTTGGGCAACAAAGTTTTGGTTCTCAGAATTTTGGGCCACAGAACCCATTCTCACAAGGTTTTGGTGGACCACAGAATCATGGCAACCACAATTTTGGGCCCATGTATTTCGATGCACAAAATAACCAACAAGATTTAAACCACTAAAACCCCACTTTAACAGAGGGAATAAAGCAGGGGAAATATGTACTCTAGGCCCTCATTCAGACCCAGAATGTGAAATTGCACTTGTAGCAGACAATTTTGTTAATGTGCAAATCAACAAAATTAATGTTTGGGCGTTGGTGGATACAGGGGCCCAGATATCAGCAATAAGTAAAAATTTTTATGAGCAGCTGGCCTTAGATGTGAACTTGAAACTTGAGCCATCAGTCATATGTAACGCCAGTACTACAGCAGGCAGTAAAATGCAAATTTGTGGTCAGACCAATATCACATTTTTTCTGTTAAATGGAAAAAGAAAACACCACAAGTCCACTCACAAATTCCAAATTATACCAGGGTTGTCACATGATTTCATATTGGGAGTTGATTTTTTAACAAAAGAAAAGGCAGTAATGGATTTCTCAAAAGGAAAGATAAACTTGAAAACAAAGTACCAAGTGCGAGTCATTGATGGTATTGAAATACCAAACAACACTGTTATGCCTATCTTATGTAAACTGAGAACACAAGGTATAATGCCACATTGTGTATCTGGAATGTTCAGTGGGTCAAAGCATTTATGTAGGTTGGGTGTACCACTGGCTTATTCAGTGAGCAAAGTTTTGCCAGGGAATAAAATCATAGTTCAGGTTATGAACACACAGGATGCTCAATTTCAGTTGAGAAAAAACACAAGAGTGGGTTGTTTGGAAATTTTCCAGTCACCAGAACAAGTGCATATAAGTGTTATTGACACCGAGTCTACAAATTGTGGTCAGGGAGGTCACACATCCCCAAACATTGTAACAGATAGCAGTAAGTTGCCTGATAAACTGAGGGATATTGACTTGAGCAAATGTGACATTTCTGAAGATGAAAAGAAACAGTTTATACAGTTGCTGTCTGAATACAGTGACATTTTTGCCAACACAACAGCTGAGCTGGTGGGACACATTTGATTGAGCACAAAATAGAGCTTGAGGAGGGACACATGCCTTTTAGAGCAAGACCATATAGGGCCAATCCTGAACAACGGGAAGAAATTAATAAGCAAATTAAAGAAATGTTGGATGCTAAAATAATTAGGCCAAGCAACTCAAATTACGCTTCACCAATAGTTTTAGTCACCAAACCTGATGGCAGCAAAAGGTTCTGTGTTGACGATAGGAAATTGAACAGTATTACCAAAATTGATGCTTATACCCTCCCTAGGATTGATGACACCCTTGACAGCTTAGGGGTTAATCACCCTACCCTGTTTTCGGTCTGCGATGCCCGCAGCGGGTTCTTCCAGTGCCCTATGAAAGCCTCTAGCATTGAGAAAACAGCATTTGTAACTCATTCAGGTCTCTATGAATTTGAAGTCATGCCCCAGGGTCTCACAAATTCTCCAAGTGTTTTTCAGAGATTATAGACAATGTGCTCAGAGGGTTAAACTATTTTATTGCCCTAGTGTACATGGACGATATTATAGTGTATTCCCGCGATTTTACAGGTCATTTGCATAATTTGAGACAGGTATTTGATTGCTTAAGGTCAGCAGATATCAAACTCAAACCATCAAAGTGTTGCTTTCTGCAGAATGAAGTTAAGTACCTTGGTCACATAATCTCAAAAGAAGGGTTAAAACCTGATCCTGGTAAGATAAAAGTCATACAAAACTACCCTGTGCCACATAATGTGAAAACTCTAAGACAAGCTTTGGGGTTATTTGGGTATTACAGACGATTCTGTGAAGGATATGCAAAAATTGCAAGTCCCCTGTTTGCTCTGCTCAAAAAGCAAACACCTTTTGAATGGACAGAAGAGTGTCAAAAAGCATTTGACATCTTAAAATCAAAATTAATCACACCACCTGTCTTAGCATACCCTGATTTCAGCAAGAAATTCTTGGTATATACAGATGCAAGTGCAAACAGCATAGGTATGATCCTTTCACAATCCATAGATGGACAGGAAAGGGTTATTTCATATGGAGGAAAGTCCTTGAATAAACATCAAAAGAATTACAGTACAACTGAAAAAGAATTGTTGGCAGTAATATTGGCATTCCATCATTATGCTCCTTATCTTAGGGGAAGAGAGTTTGAGCTAATCACAGATCACCTGGCATTGAAATGGCTTCTAAACCAGAAAGAGCCACAAGGTAGACTGGCCAGATGGTTAATGGCAGTGCAAGAATATAAATACACTGTGACTCACAAACCAGGTAGAATCCACAGTAATGTTGACCCAATAAGCAGAATAAACCATGAAGAAGTTGATGAAGAAGAACAAATTATATGTCCTGAAATGTTTGCATTGGAAGAGGACAATGACAAACCTGTCACAACACAGCCTTTGCTGTTTAATGAATTGAAAGACCTGCAAAGAAAAGATCCATTCTGTGCCCCAATTATCAAATACCAACAAAATAGGGTGCTTCCTGAGGATGGAGCTAAAGCAAGGCACCTGCTAAAAGAAATAGGGGACTACATACTGATAGAAGATGTTTTGTACCATCTAGATTATCCACCAGGAAAAGGGTTAAAAAAGGACAGATTAGTCCAGCAAACTGTCATACCTGAAAAATTAGTACCTGAAGTTTTAGCTGCCTTTCATGATGAGGTTACTGCAGGACACCTAGGTATAGCTAGGACTTATCAAAACATCAGGCAAAGATATTATTGGTGGGGAATGGCTGCAAGAATTAAAAAGTATGTCCAATCTTGCCATTCTTGCCAGACAAGAAAGAGGCCTATCAAAGCAAATAAGGCTCCCCTTATTCCCATTCCAGTTGAAGGTCCCTTTGACAGGTGTGCTATTGATGCTGTGGGTCCACTTACAGTAACCAGCAGAGGAAATCGTTACATTCTTGTCTTGTCAGACTATTTGACCAGATATGTTGAAGCCATTGCAGTTCCAGACATCAAGGCAGAAACAGTAGCCAGAGTTCTATTTGATGAAATTATTTGCAGACATTCAGCTCCAAGAGCTTTACTTTCAGATTTAGGACTGTCATTTTTGGCAAAAGTTGTTCAAGAACTGTGTAACTTTTTTGATATTAAGAAAGTAAATACAACTGCATATAGACCACAAACAGATGGTTTAGTTGAAAGGTTCAATGGAACTCTAATCCAAATGTTAAGTTTTTACACTGCTACAAACCAAAAGGATTGGGATATATTTATCCCAGCTGTGACATTTGCATACAATGTTTCCCCAGGAACTGAATCTACCTTGTACTCTCCATTTTTGTTACTATATGGGAGACAGCCAAATTTGCCAACTGATATAATGTTGCGCCCCACACAGTTTGAGAGTGACAGTGTCCGGGACCACTTTAACTCAATTGCTACCAGAGTACATCACTTTCAAGAAGTGGCCAGAGAAAATTTACAGTTAGCACAGGCCAGAATGAAAGATCACTATGACAAGACGAGCACTGAAGTTAACATCAAAGTTGGTGATTATGTTTTTGTTCATACACCAGCAGCAAAAGTGCGTTTGTCAAAGAAACTTCTCCACAAATGGCATGGACCCTTTATTGTCAGTGAAAAGCCCTCACCAGTGCATGTAAAACTCATCAGGGCCAGTGACAACAAACATATTCCAACTAGGGTTCATGTAAATAGGGTTAAACTAGGGTATCACAGAGACATCAGACCACCAGACACCTTAGAAATAGAAGAGGTACCTGTTACTGAAACTGACAACCTTCTTGGTGAAAATGATTTTCCTCAGGATAGTTTTGACGTATCACATTCTGAAGATGAAGGTAGTGAGCCTCAGAACTCCCAAAATGCTCAGGCTGATAATGATCAAGCAACTGATGTAGAAAGTGTTGCAGATAACATTTCTGAGAAATATTATGAAGTTGAGAAAATAGTAAAAGCCAGAAAAAGAAAGGGGAAACGAGAATATTTGATCAAATGGAAAGGGTACCCAGACAGTGATAATACATGGGAACCTGCTTCAAATTTGAATGAATATACCAAACAGTACTTGAAAGACAACCCAGGTAAATTTGCAAAATTGAAGACTAAGTACAAATGAAAAACAGTTGAGAATTAAAGTTTATAAGACAGGACTAAAGAGAGAGAGAGAGAGAGAAAAAAAAAGGTTCAAGCTTCTGCTCTTTTGTTTCCAGCAGTGAAGATATTCATTGTGTTTACACTGCTGTGCATCATGGGTCCAGTTCAGGCAGACAGCCCACAGCAGCCACAGAGAGAGACTTTCCCACCCATAGTGGTGAGAAATAATTACGGAATAATGTTTGAAAGGTATAAGACAATTGAGAATTCTGCCACAACATGGTCGCATACATTTGCTTTGCCATTTCCAAAGAAAATACATATAGATAAATCTGGCAGGTTATGTAGTGGTGATAAGCAATCAGACCAAATCTTGCCTGGAAACTTAAAATCAATGTGTACGATGTACAAAGCATCTTTCCAAACGTACAATGCTTACCGGAGGGAAATGTTAAGTGAACTTGTTGAAAACCACAAGAAAATTCAGACCTTGATACCACTTTACTCACAACCAGCTACTAAAAGAACAAAACGTGGTGTAATAAATCTTATTGGAAGTTTATCTAAGTTACTCTTTGGTACTGCAACGATGTCTGATATTGAAATGTTACAAAGACAAATTGATGAAATTGAGTCAACAAAAAATGAGGAAGTTGAACATCTTAAAATCACCTTGGAGAAAATGCAATCATATGAACAAACAGTAAATCGGAGAATTACAAATTTAAGACGTGCAGCAGAACTCAATAGAAACCTGTTAAATAGTACAATTAATACCTTAAGTCAATGGCAACAAATAGTGCAGCAGCTTTCTGTCACAGTGAGACATCAAGCACTTGAAATACAAAAGACCAAAATAGCTATCAATCTTTTGAATGCCTATAGCGTACAAGAAGTTCATGTGGTAGAGGGATTACTACGAGATTCTGAAATGAGAGTGCAAGCCATTCAAACTTTGTTGGAAGGATATCTGCCAATATATTATGTTCGCCCACATAAATTGAAAATATTTCTGAATAAATTACACTCAACACTCATAAACAGTTATCCAACTTTCCGTATTGCACAAACAGATGTCAGTTACTATTATACTGTTCCAAATGTAATATTTGCCAGGACAAGAAATCAATTGTACATTAAAATAAAAATCCCTATCACAACAACTGACACATTGATTCACTTTCATCACGTTACTGCTTTGCCAGTTCCAACTGTAACAAACCACACGACACAGGTGACCAAAATTACCGGTTTTTCAGAATATATTGGAATAACCAGCAGTAAATTGATTTATGTAGAAACAAATAGAGCATCATTGGAACTATGCTATGGAAAACAAGTTCAAATATGTCCTAGAGTCTTTGCCATGAATGACCGTACAAAAGCTTCCTGTGCTTCAGCTTTATTTCATGATGAACCAGAATATATCAAAACAAAGTGCCGAAGCCATTTGATACCAGCCAGAGAAATACAGACTTATATATTTTCTGATTTGGGACAAGGTCGGGTGCTTGTAAACAGCAGAGATCCGTTTTTGATAAAGACATGTGCATTAAAACCTCCTGTAAAATTAACATCATGTCAATTTTGTATTTTAAAGTTGCCTTGTGCTTGCAATGTTCGATCAGCAGTTTCATTTTACCCAGCAACTTTAAATGAATGTCAAAAGTCTGAACAAATAACTTTTCTGTACCCAGTGAACCTTATGTATGCTCAACATGTCGTGGATTACAAGTCTATTTTCAATATAAGTGGCAGTCTTACTCTCCCAAAGCCGTTAACACTTCCATCAATTCAGTTTAAAGCATACAAACACGATTGGCAACAAGTAGTTGAAGAAGATAAAATTCTCCAAGTTGATTTAAACAAAACTGCGCACTTGGCTAAAAAAAACATGGACGCTTATGTGTCAGCAGCAGATGAACTTTCCTATAAATTACACTATGTCAGACAGTCTTACTCAGCCCCTGTGTTGCTTGGTTTGCCCAGTTTTAACATTATTTTTACGATAGCTGTTTTGGCACTTGCAGTATTTAATTTCTATAAATTGCGACTTGTACGGACACAGTTGGCCATGTTAGACGAACAAGGTCCCCCCAAAAAGCCACCCAGGGCATTTGTTATGTCTGCCTTATCTGAAGCAGACGAAATTGATACGAACATAAATTCTGAAACAATAGAGCTGAAGGCGTCTCCTGAACACAAACCTGTCACGTACGCTCATGACATTGAACCTCAAACTGAACCCTCAGCTGAGACAGGCACACAAACGTCACTTGAAGAACTACCAGTGACTGGTACCAACCCAAACAATGTAAGTTCAGACGAAACTGATACCAATGAAAGTCCAATGTCTGGCCTGGTTTACTAGGAAAAAAAACGCGTATTTACGTAGCCATTGTTTCCCTGGTCATCCAAAGTTCTTGATTTGGCCCAGGCACCAAAAACTATTCTCAGCTGGAAACAAGTGCAAAAAGTGGGAAGTTTTCTAAGTGTTTACATTTTTATTAGTACGTGGGTCTTGTATAAACGCATATATTAGACTAAGTTAGCAATAATCTTTGATAACTATTAATGACATAAAAGGCAAGGCTGTGAACGCCTCTGTCATTTTTGTGATTTCACATGTTGATTTAACACAAATAATCTTTAGCTGTCATTGTTTCTCCTGTGAACATAGTTAACTGTTATCCTTTGAATAATTTTGAATAAAGGTTTTCATTTATTCATGAAAGGATACGAGACATTTTAATGTTAGGTATATTTATATTTCATATACCATATATGAGATTCTGAAATGAAGTATTTGTGACTATTTCATTTCTTTCACGCATTATACGATTGTGAAATCACTATTATTATATATATATATATTCACAGGAGGCTGACAACAGAAGAACTTCTGTGCAGCAAACTGAAATTGACATGTATGAATATGGTTATTCTTTATGTCGCCAAAATGGAGGCACATCTTTGTTGATTGATTGTCGGTTATTCATGCACATATAATTTAAAATGTACCCAATTATGATAGACAAAGTGCATTGTGTCAATTAAGTCTTATGTGCGAGGTGGCAGAAGTGTAGGATTACGATTTCCAATCTGTTTATAACTTTGGTCACGAAAAAAAAAAAAAAAAAAAGGGAGAGACACCTGCAGCGCCTTTGTTTGTATCCTCATGTTACACAGCCATACATAAATTTAAACAAGTTGTTCTTCTGCGTACAGAAGCACATTTTTGTGAACGCAATTTTGTACCCCCCCCCCAAAAAAAAAAGAAAGAAAGAAAGAAAGAAAAGTCTGTCCACATGCATATTTGCCTGCTCATCTCTTCTTGCCAAATCGCACATACATTATATTATTTGATTGCACAATGGTAAGTCACAACTATCTTGACATTACCAGATACACTTCATGGCATTTACCACCCCCCCCCCCCCTATTCGTATATAATCTTTTTTATATTAGTATAAAGGACACTAAACCTGTTGTCCTTGGTGCGGATGCCACGACACACAATTGTTCAACCTAAATATGGTAACCCTTGTGTTCTCAGAGTGCATTTCATATTTTATTCGTATATATATAACCATACAAACTTCTTTTTTGGTATTGATGTATGTGTTGGATATCACATGCATATTTAAAGCAATTAACGTGGTTATGTTGTGTCTTGTATACACACATACCCCCAAGTTATTAATTGCTTGTTATTGTTATTATTATTGTTTGTGTATAGGTCAGTAATGAGATGATCTATGGAATTGGGAGTCACACGCGTTCGGCGTAACTGCAGTGCGCCGCGTTTTTTTGTAAGATTGTGATGGATCATTTGAATTTGAAGCAATTATTGTCGTAATTGTATGTGACAATTTTAATGTACTTCAAATACATGAATGACCGCATTTCAATATCGGTCATAAGAAATGATTTTTGAGTCACAATGAGATTGAGGATTTGTCGCGTGATATAGTTTTTGTTGGGTGTATAACAACTGGTAATTGTTACTTGGGAGACGTCTCAAGATACGGTGCCGGGTGTGTTATATTCATAATGTGGCAAGTTATGACATAAACGTTTCAATTTTGGGACGCGATAACATTATATCCTTTGACGTTCGCAGATACTCCTAGCTGTTAGCATACAGTAGGAATAAAAACTCTGTTGAACAAACACACACACACACACACACACACACACACACACACATACACACACGAGCTGATTTTTTTTTTACTTGAGGAAGTACTTGTCTTGTCTTGTGACGGGAGATTCCCGCCATATTGGTGATTTAGCGTATCTGACACTCAGTACACGTTTGATCTATCAGTAACACGTTGTCACCGCGACCCATGTACTATGTAATCGCATATCATTTATATAATTAATAAAATATATACACAGTCACAAAAAGGTTTCACGATGTTCACACTTGTATGTACTCATGCCCATTCGAGCGGCTCCCCACAAGTGATTTACGGCCATTGTTCTTTTTTTTTTTCTCACAAACAGCCCCTCCTTTCGGCTATCTGGACAGTGTTTATCTGTCTAATTATCAATAAACTTTCAAAGTTCCGATTTCGTTTGTAATGTCCTTGTGCATTATATTGCAACTCGTGAATCCAATTTGTGACATCCACATAAACTTGATGTTATGGGTGTGACATGCACATATGCAACTTGCAATCGCATATAATGGTATAACAAGTTCTCTTGTTCCTTGTTCTTGTTTCTGCGTAAATTGGCTTTATATTTGCAGGAATTCAGCCATTGATCTTATCAAATCCTGTATGATGTATCATTTCATTGGCGAGCCAAATAATTCCGCAAACTTCATTGTCATTGTGAATGGCAGTTGCTCTCACCGCAACTATTGTGTGTGCAGTCATCACATGCTACCAGTACTTACCATATAGCCGCACAACCACGCCCAACCACAGATATGAGGGAGTTGACATTTCATTTTTCGGGTACTCCGACGTTTACTCCTATTTGTCTATCCATTTGGACGACGATTTGAAGAAACTTTTCATTTCACAAGAACATTTACATCTTTAGTCAACACAGAATCATCGTTTCCAACTTTTCCTCGCTACCGACCTGTTCTCCAGACATTTGACCCAGACAGCCCAATTTGCGTCTCGTAATTTGACCTTTCACATTGCATTCTTCTCATTTTCCCCCTTATTCCTATGCTGGTGTGTGCGGCCTACTTCGATACAGTGGACATTCGCTACTGAGACTCTTTGCATACTGAGTTTAAGTCATTTTAAAGATACTTTTCTGCTGCATTTCATTTCCATGTGGTGAGCGTATAATACTGACATTTTACAGAACCTTCGTTGTGTTCACGTCATTCAACGGAATATCTAACCGAAATGGGACATTTCGTCTTGACGGTGGGAGTATGTTATGATTAAAAATAATAAATAATCGTATTTCAAGAAATAGAAGATTAAATGGTAAATAAAAGGAAATAAAAATGTTCATTGAAAAGCATTGTAAACCAGTTGTACAGCATGCATCCAGTTTATAGAACATTTGTCCTTCAAAGTTAGAGGCAAACTTTCCAAACGTGATACAAATCATAAGACAAGTTCATGTTTCAGGCCTACGTGTAAAACTTTTTTTTGGCAAACACACACAAAGTCACATTAAAATATTTTCATATGCATATCTAAAATGTCAGAGTTCGGCCATTTAAGTATTTTCTTCTTTATTTCATATTAGAGAAACTGGATGCATGTGGTCACATGACCAAGTATGGCTGGTATAAATACCTCAAGGAGCTGGCTGTTCTTCAGCCAGCCTGGGGTTGTATTGCGGAGAAAAGATTGTATTGTAAGGCTCGTCAATACAAGATTTTATTATCTTACAACCTCATGTTTGCTCTTCTCTCTGTTTGGTTTTGTTTTGTTTGGTTATTTGGCTCCTAAAGCATTCATTTTCCATTTTCTAAATTATTCACATCTTTTATATTCTGTTTTTGGCATTTTTAGATGATAACTGATCTCTCTCATAAGTTGTATTGCATTTATTTATAATCAAACCATAAACTTCTATTTTATGGTCTCTTTGAAACTCAAAATCAATGTTATGGCCTTTCCTGGACCTCTCATCAAAATCTACGCCAAGCGACTGCTTAAGTGATAACTCAAGTTGACATTCAGCCATAACACCAGTATTGACTAACGTTTCTGAAGTTGGGTCATTAGTATCATGCAAAAATTCTCAACTTAGAAATTGATCCTAATACGCAGAATGTGTTAAACGTGAATACAGTGGAAAAGGTACATTCCGACTTTTGTAAATTCATTTTAGGAATCTGTTAGGTGTCCAAATTTGGCATCCCTGGCTGAATTAGATCGATACCCTATTTTGATGGACATAAAGCTCAAAATTGTGACATATTGGTTTAGAATTTGGCAACTTGAACCAGATAATATTCTACGACGATCTTTGGAAGGGAGTATTCATCTGGATAAAAGTGGTTCAAATGGCTGGGTATCTGGTGTTCGAAAAATACTGGAACATAATGGACTTGGTTACGTATGGAAACAAAACGGCCAGTTTACCAGTAAAGACATTTTCATGACTGAAGTGAAGAGACGACTCCACGATCAACACGTACAAAATTTCAAGTCCTATTTGTTCAACGAAGACGATCGGGTTCTAAAGTGCGCACACATAGAAATTTTAAAGAAAATTATCAGATGCAGTCATATTTAGAAAGCCTTTACTTCAGGTTTTGGAGAATCATATCAAAATTGAGATTAAGTAATCATTGTTTGCGTATCGTAACTGGTCGTTTCAATGACGAATATGTACAGGATAGGCTTTGTATATTTTGTAATTTGGGAGAAACAGAAAGGGAAGAACAGTTCGCTTGAGGATGTACCTTTCCAGAAGGAAGGCGAAAATCTAAAATCATTTATAAGACCGAAATGTAGTGTTACGAGTTTAATATTATTTTTTTGACCCTGATCCGGATGTGGCAGTGCCAGTCGCTAAATGCCTCTATGGTCTGTTTTTCTTTTTTTCTTTTTTTTTTTTTTAAAGGGAGATGTGTATCTCTTGTGCACATTGTATTATAATTTTACTTTTATGTTTTTATGTATGCTTTTAACCTTTTTGGGGCACAATATAGCAATAAAGCTATATGTATATTGTTCCCCTCAAAAAATGCATCTGCCATATCAGGCCACACTTCTGGTGCATTTGTGATGGCCGTATAGGTGGGCACAGCTGTGCTTTCATGAGATCAAAGTGTCATCTGTTTATGGTCTGTCTGCATGAACATTTAATGATCACTTTTCTTACATGTTAACTTTTTGAAGTGACTTCACCTGTCGACCAATAAATTGATTTCCTGGTAACCAACTTGTCATTTCTGGCTCCCTGGAGTTTCTGCTAAATTAAAGAGACCTTACACCATTGACTATTAGAGTGGAAGAGACCACTAACCAGATATCGGGAAGTCTGAGAGTTGCCCATGCAGGCAAATGACTCCAACTTGGGAAAAAAGATAAGACCTAGGCTTCAAGTAACCTAAACGTCCTACTCTGATGGTTGTTATACATGTGTTACAAATATTTAGGCAGTGTCCATTTGTTAATTGCTGGAAAACAATATGTCAACTTTTCTTTTTTGCAAAGAAATAAAAAACCTTATCTTATGAAAAGTGAAGGGAAGTTATAAAAATATAAAAACTGAAGAACGAAGCTGCAAAAAATTATAAAACGTGAAGTTAGAAGCAGCCATAATTTCCAGGACCCTCGTGGAGGCCTACTGAAGACTGCCTTTTAAAAATTCGTGAACGAAAAAGAAATCATGACGTTATTTTTGAGATGTCAAAATGAATAACGTTATTACAGTAAAAAACCGCTGAGAGGTTGAAAAAATGGACATATGAATCTATTCGTGATTTCATAATATGTAAACGTATAAATTCCATTTTTACGGTAGGAACTTCTTTTTGATCTTTTACTACTTTCTGGACGCAATTTAACCCTTTCCTGGTCACAATAAGACCGAGTTAATAGTTTTCCTTGGTGCGCCAAGGAAAACTATTGAGCTGTGGCCTGCCATCAGGACAGCTTTTACAATCCTCACCAACAAATGTTTTCTAGTTGCGTGGAGTTTAACTAAAAACGCTAAAACAGCCGACAATTATACATCCGGGCTCATTTGGCCGATTTTAGCGGGAAAAGTTCAGCCATGGCTACAGCAAATCATGACCCATATATATATATATATATATATATATATATATATATATATATATATATATATATATATATATATATATATATATATATATATATATATAAAGTCAAAATTTCATGGGTTTTAAACCAATTTAAATGAAAACAGCATCTAAGGAAAACCTATGACAATGCATACATTTTTATTCTCTTTGTACCCAAAATGTACCAATGCCAATGTTGTTTGGAAATAGAAAGGCGAAACAAAGACAATGTAATTGTCATTTTCCGTAAACGCCAGCCACGTGCCATATCCAGATATATTCTTGTTAACTTGGGAGCAAAAACTAATTACCCCCCCCACACACACACACACATACACACACACACACGCTCTTGTAGGTGTGCATGTAATACGCAGTTAATACCCTTGCTCGAAGTAACATGGAATTACGAAGTATCTTCTTGTAGTGTTGACTTAATGTATATTTGCAATTGAATTGCTGAGTACATTGTAGATACCTGCTGCAAAGAAGGCCCGTCATGAAAATGTCGGATTGAACGTACAATTATATTTTTCAGCACAGTCCATACTTGCGCTGTGTAAATTTTAGCAATTCACATGTTGGATTCGTTGAAAGCCCAAAAGATAATAAAAATACAGTTGAAATTATTAATGGCAGTATATTTGAACAACTGAAATTTCAGTGATCGTTTGACAAATTCCTCGAACATGTAAAGATGATAAACTGTGTTCAGGTGCCTGACGCTACATTTCAAATGTTAACAGAAAATCGGCTGCGAGATAGGGGTAGGATGTCCTGCGTGCAATGGTGAGACAGAAACGTCACGCCATCGCTGTCATTCATTCAAGAATCACTTTTACCAGTTGCCGGTTCATCAGATAAAACCATTGTAAGTCACCCGACCCAGAAAACCACTCCTTTCTTCCATAGGACTTTGGTGAAAGTTCCTGGGTCGCTATATTGGACTTCCACAAGTACGTACTCGAAATAAGTTGAACAAAGAAGAAGAGATAAATGAGACCTGAAGAACGGGCTAGTGTGACGCACACCAAAACCTTCATGTGGCCTGCATGACCTGGGTTTACGTGCAAAGACAGATTTAACTTGAACAAGTGCACGGTGATCCAAAGGATCTATGTCTCCCGCCACAATAGACAGAAACAAGAGGGCTGTGTGAACAGTCCGTGCCTCAGCTGATCTTGACATTTATCACACTTACAGCTCTATGAACTTGGGAAAGGATCAAGGGCACCATGTTCTGAGTAAGTCTGACCTTTATAGAAGAACACTTACATGTGCAACATCAAAGTTCAAGTAGTTTTCAAGTTATAATGAAGAGTAAAATTCATGTATGTTGCACTGTGACCCCACAAATGAGGTCAAGGTCATTCATGTACTGTCTCAGCATGACCTTCATACAGAATAATTAACGTGTAGCTAACTCAAAACAGATCTCAAGTTATCAAGTAAACAATAAATTTCGTGTCAGTTGTCCTGTGAATATTAGCATTAGAATGCCCATTGACTTACATAGTAATCAATAGGAAAGCTGCATTGAACGATAAGTACCCGAATTGAAAACCCTTAAAAATCAGGAATCCAAAGCAGTGCCACCTAGTAAACAACTGTTTGATCCTTCCACAACAACATATACATCACATTTCAGCTTAATCTGAGGGATGGTTCTGAGAACAAGTGGGAAATAGCAAAACCATACAAAAAATTCATAAAAAAATTGCAGCGCCACCTGGTGAACAAATTGGGAACTAGGTGTCCCCGGGAGTGTCTATGTACGATATCAAAGTAATTGGGCGAACGGTTTTGGAGAAGAACTTGAAAATGTAAATTAGCATTAGAAAGCCCATTGACTTACATGGCAATCAACAGGAAAGGTGCATTTGCTGCAAATGAGCCGAATTGAAAAAATCATTAAAAATCAGGAATCCGCAGCAATCCCACATAGTGAACAACTATGTTTGGCCCCTCCATAAGGAACATATCAACCACGTGTAAGCTTAATCTGAGTGATGGTTCTGGAGAAGAAGTCGAAAATAGCTATAACACACAAAAATTCATAAAAAATTAGAAAAAACAGCAGCGCCACCTGGTGAACCATTTAACAACCAGGAGTCCCAAGGTGTCGTCCTGTGTGATATCAAAGCAATTGGGTAAGCAGTTTCGGAGAAGAAGATTTTTTAAGATTTGTCCCCCAAAAAAGGAACAAAAAAATTCATTAAAAATCCAAAAATCACTGGAGCATAAACATTTGAACAAAACTGGTAGAAACCTACCCAAGGTACATTGCCATCAAGTTTGAAGTTAATCTGGATAACGGTTTGGAGAAGAAGTCGAAAATGTGAATTAGCATTAGAATGCTCATTGACTTCCATAGTAATCAATGGGAAAGCTGCATTGACCGGTAAGTACCAGAATTGAAAAAATACTTAAAAATCAGGAATATGCAGCATTCCCAGTGAACAACTTTGTTTGACCCTTCTACAAGGAACATATCCACGACGTGTAAGCTTAATCTGAGTGACGGTTCTGGAGAAGTCGAAAATAGTTATAATACACAAAAAATATGTTCTTGGGCTCTGTGACCTTGAAAATATGTCAAGGTCAAAAACAATACACAGTGCACATGCCCATGGTATGATGCATCTCTGGTATAAATTTCATTATTCTATATCTTAGGATTCTAAGGATATGCTCCCGGACGGATGCACGGACGGACGCATGGACGCACGGCAGGCTCCCTATCCTCACTAACTCTATGTCCCCCTATGCCACCTTCGGTGGCGGGGGACAAAAAATGAGATTTGATTGGGAGCAAATCTGCCTGTGTGCCTTGAAAATTATTAAAATGTTGTTTGATGATAATCAAATTTATTTTGATCACAATCTTTTCCATTGAAATTGCCCCTTCATCTTCAATGCGTTTAAAGTGGTAAATATTAAAATCTTCGAAGCGTGCCTAACAAGCACAATTTCAAATTTTAAAACTTTCATTTTTATTTCAATGGGCACACCTATGCCACAAGCGTATCAACTGATGTTACTATGGACACCTTTATCTGCAGTACTTTCCACAATTTAAAACGTGTCACCTCTCTACACGAAAGAGTAAGACATTATATATATATATATATATATATATATATATATATATATATATATATATATATATATATATATATATATATATATATATGTACAGAAAGAGAGAGAGAGAGAGAGAGAGAGAGAGAGAGAGAGAGAGAGAGAGAGAGAGAGAGAGAGAGAGAGAGAATGTTTTCGTGGACGACCTACAGTGTGGCTGACGACGTTTGTTCACCCAAGAATGAGACCCAACATGTCAGAATATAATGATACAATACTCACTGCAATTTCAATATGAGGTGTTCAAAATATCAGTTCCATTTGACCCTACCTTCTCCCTCAAAAATAAGAAGGTTTCAGTCAGTTGAATCATGAAAAAAAATCTTCCTGAAGACTAACAAAAATACTGGACATTTTAAAAATTTCAATATTTCCAAATATTTTACAATTAAATGGAAAACCACGCAGAACCTTGAACAAGATATCGGCATTTGCATCACTACTAGTTAGTTAAGTTTGATGTGTTTTCAGGAATTTAAATTTTAATACTTTAACACATAGTTTTTAAAAGTATTTGGATAGTTTTTGTGAAAAAAAACACTGCACAGCTCAAAGGTATTTAATTTTTGAAGGTGATTGGGTATATGGGCCAAAGAAACATTTGAAGCACGTCATATTGAAGTTACAGTGAGTATTATAATTGTAGGGTTAAATTTAGGGGTGAGGTTCACTAACGTCGTCAGACATGCTATGAATATATATATGGGCCAAAGAAAACATTTGAAGCACGTCATATTGAAGTTACAGTGAGTATTATAATTGTAGGGTTAAATTTAGGGGTGAGGTTCACTAACGTCGTCAGACATGCTATGAATATATATATGGGCCAAAGAAACATTTGAAGCACGTCATATTGAAGTTACAGTGAGTATTATAATTGTAGGGTTAAATTTAGGGGTGAGGTTCACTAACGTCGTCAGACATGCTATGAATAAATGCCTAAATATGTGAAGTGGTAATACATGTAAAACTAATCAAAACACGAAGTCCATCGTCAGGAAAACAAGCAGGCTACAATTTACGTTGGTAAGATATTAAAAAACACCTCGCTCTCACTTTATTGCAACATTTCTGAACAGTAATGAAGCAGCCGGAAACCGATTATGAGATGATGATGATGATGATGATGATGATGATGATGATGATGATGATGATAATAATAATAATAATAATAATACCAATGATTTTCAAAACGAATAAACATAAGCCCGTACCTAGGCGTAGGCCTATTCTTATTAATTTAGCGGGTAGAAGTACCTAAATTTTAGAAAACAATTATGCTATAGCATAAGATTTACACAAGCCTACTCTCGTTTTCTCGTTGCAGTGACTAACATGATGGGCCATTAGTGGTAAAGTTGCCATCTATCAAAAGAAAACTGGACAGAATGACAAACTGGAACGCTGAAAAATATTTCTTACGTGTTTCTGTTGAAATATACATTGTTCCAGTTTTGAGTTGGCTGGTGTATGTGGCAATTGAAAAAGAAAAAAAAAGAAAGAAAACAAAAGAAAGAAAAGGTGGTCCCAACAGTGCGTGTGTACTAACCATTCAATTGGTCCTCAACAGGCAAAAAAACTCTTTTTACATCGGTTACAATGTCAAGGATTTTGAAGTAGTCCAAGCAGCAAACTGCAGGCACAGCGGATATCCAACCAACGCCATACGTCAGTGCGCTTTATTTTGTTATTTAACATCTTGGATGTTGGTTTTCAGTATGTGTTTGTGTGGCGGTTTCAGTATAAGGCTAAAAAGTCTGGGGTTCTTGTATTTAATGAAGCAAAGCAGGAAAAACAGAGAAATAAAGAGATTCGTAAATTTAAACTTGACGATAAAGATGTTCCTGAACTAACTTGTTTCCGCACGTTGGAGTAGACATAGATAGATAGTCACATGCAGGACAGCGTGCACGAACGCGTCAGTAAGGCACGTCGAGCGCTTAATGCTATGACCGGCCTGGGTACATACGAGCGAAGCTGGTATTAACCGCTAACGGCTTCCAAAATGAAGGGAGCCAATGCTGGTGTGCTACCGGGGGGGGGGGGGGGGGGGGGGGAGGGTGGCACCTACTCAACATCAGGGTGGGTGTGCACCTCGGACATTTTTATACAATACCTATCTTAATCCTACACCAGATGCACAAAGGTATCCTTTCTTAATCCTGTAATGTGTTGAAAGGAATGCTGCATTGGTGCATCCTAATTGTTACTCCTATCCTAATAAAGCTGTGTCCTTTTGGGGGGCCTTTTCTAATCCTGGGAGTAATGAAAACATTGCTTTCCCCGCGGCACATACCCAGTACAATCCTACATGGAAGTACCCTTCCCCCCCCCCCCCGCCGGGGGGAGGGGGTGCTAGCCACGCTGGGCTGGCTTTCAATAAAGAGTGAAATGGCAGTTATAAAGATGTGTTACTGTGGTAATCTCTTCCGAATTCCTGCTACATCTCGTGAGAGACAAACACGTATTAGTCACGTTTATTTTTACCGCTACCAGGTTCAGCGTTTGTCACATACGGTTACGAGATTGATTTTTTTTTTTTTTGAAAATGTATCATATGTTTGATGTTGTAATCTTAGAGGTAACTTTCCGAGTGAATGGAAACGTGAAGTTCAGTGTAAAGTATATGAAAAAGCGAAACAGAGATGGCATTGCAATATGAACATTAACGTTAATATTTATTTAGGGAAGACGTGAATGATATAACACCACATGATTCATGGAAATTAGCTAAATAATACCCAATGTTTCTTGGTTGTGTTACAATCATGGTAAAGTTGATTTTTGATGAACATTGTCTTAGAGTTAATTCGGGAAGAATTGTTAATATTTCACGAAATTTAAGGTTGTGTATAATGTGTAGTCAGGGCCAAATTGAAGATTTAAAACATTTTATCCTGTATTGTTCTCAATATGACCAGGCCAGACAACGGCTATTTGGTGCAATGAGCGAAAGTATGCCTTCCTTCCTGTAGACGCTCGGGTGATGATCAAAAATTACTTCTTCTCTGTGGCGGGACATTTACAGGTGTGTGGCATCATAGTAGGGGAAAATTTATATATAGCTGCCTCAGTATAACTTCATGAACAAAATAGGGGTGGCGTCTGAAAGATCCAGACAATTACAGTAATACGTATTATTTATTCTTGTGTATAAGTACAGGTGTCTTTGTAATGTGGTAGATGTTGATTGCATAAGTCTTCATGAGAAGACTTATTACTGAAACTAATAATGTCCTTCTAATTTGAAAATATATTCTTATTATAATATGATAAACTTTTATATCTGCTGTGTAATGTGTACTAGCCATAGTTGTAGGCCCCTATATAACTTCTTCAATTCAATGTATCACTTCAGAGAATGGAGGCGAGTAAACCTCATAGCTCACGGTAGCAGGTCAAGGCGTCTCAAAATGAGGTCGTCCCATATCAACTCATCCCCAACGGTGTCATCCCGATGTGAAGTCTTCTCCAACTTATCTCATATCAGTGCTAAGTCATTCCAATACCAACTCGTCCCTTTGTCAAGTCGTCCCAAGGTCAAGTCGTCCCAATTCCAGCTCGTCCAAATACCAACTCCTCCCAATTCCAACTCGTCCCTGTCAGGGAACGCACTTCAATTTAGGCTTGATAGCCTGTTATCACAGACATACATTCCTGACTTAAAATTAGTAGGTAGATCCTTACTCGAATACAGCTCGAACGAGATGCAAAATGGGTTTGAAAGAAACACAGAGCTTAGCTAATTGGCATAGTCACGTAAAGAAACAGAAATGGAGGTTCCCCGGCCATATTGGATTGTATCTCTGTTTCTGTGTACGATTTGCGGATATAACTTTGCATTTCATGAAAACCTGACTATATTCTGTAAATTTACAGCGGAATGGACCCTCATATGTATAAGATGTGCCGTGCTCCCCAGCCTATATTAGGGCCTCTTGTATATATAACACAAACCAATCTTGACATTCCTTAACACTTGTGTACAGATACAGAACACGCACAGGAACCCAATGAAAAAGGATTAGAGGGGTGAGTGACACTATGCATGGGCTCGGCTGTTTTGAAATTTATCACGAGTCATGAGAGATTCCCAACTTCAATACTTGTCACCGAGAGTGTTTGATGTGAATGGGACGGCTTCGAATTCACTGTTCAGGATTTGTTTTTGTTTATCAGTTATGTGACTGAAAATCCAGGCCCAAAATGTCTCTCATGATGCCTAAAATGCTTCAATGTGCAAGAAAGAGATTTGTGAATTTCAAAATTTTCCAAATGGGCCCCCTCCCAAGGTCTTCACGCCCTGAGCACTCGCTCCCGCGTGATCTCCTATCGTCGTTTGACTTCGGCTTAATGATTTTCGCCTGTCATCAAGTTGCAATCACAATTTACAATCGAAAGGGTGTTCAATTTTTAAATATTTATATATACAATTTGGTCGCGAGTGTAAATCCACAACTTAACAAAGAGTCAAACTACCGATCCTATCAAAACTAACGGGAAACGATTTTATGTTCTCCTGAGCCCAGTCGGAGACTTGGCAACTTTTGGACGTCTTCCCGTTTTCTATCCTTGTATATGTGAGTCTGAATACTCCTTAATATATGAATATGTTACATTAATATTTGCCAACTTCATTCTCAGTGGTGTCTTCGTTTTTCCGAGTTGAACTCACAGAGTTCACATTGTTCATTAATATAGATGCTTCTATACCTATTCAATTGATGCTCATTAACATTTTTTCCTCTTTTCCAGATTGTGTCCACTTTTCCCAGCTCCTTGAAGTGATTTAATTGAACTTATCGTACTTCTGTTGTCCATTCTACATTCATTGGTCATATAGCAAGTGACAGATTTCACTGAACACCCCACCAATAAAAAAAACATCTTTTGCAAACACTTCCAAAAACAATCACTGGGTCCATGAGACGCACTGCCTTAACTGGTGCAAGGGAAGGACGAAACATCGAAAGGAGTACGATGCACAATTGATTTGCAAAATTGCAATCCTGAGTCACGCTTCAAAAATCGAATTTGCCATGAATCACCGTATCCAGTTTTCGTGTATTTCAAAGGAAAAAATATGGACAATAACGCATCACGAAAATGCCTCGTGGCGGGCCTCTGTATACGCTGGAGACGACTTAGTTTTAGGACAAGTTGCTGTGGGGACAACTTGGCAATGGGACGAATTGATATTGGGCGACTTGGTATTGGGACGACTTAGCTCACACATGGGGGAGGGGAGGATTTAATTGTATGGAAGTCGAAAATAATTAGTGTGAATACTATTATCACTACCGTATCACGGGAAATTGCGATTATTCCTGTGAAAGCATCCTGCATTAAATATGCACAAATCTGCTTGTCCATGCATTACTCTGTTACTTCCGTTGCTGTATATATCTAGATGAGTTTAACTTTGAAGTGGTTAATTATCCTTTCCCGGACAGTAATATTTCCGAAACTATTGGATATAATACGTTTTTGTCACAGATTTTGAGATTTGGTCGTATTTGTTCTAAATTTCAGGACTTTGCATCTAGAACCAAATTTATTTACTATAAACTTGAGTCAAGAGGATTCAAAGATGTACTTTTGATCAAATATTTCTACAAATTTTGCTGTAAATATCCCGAGATGGTTAGAAAGTTTGGCTTCAATAATTTTAGAGATTTTAGACTTGCCTGTTTTGCTACTCAATTTTATCTTTTGGCATCCTTCTGTTTTAATTTTCACCTTTCAGACATTTTAGGCTAGCTTGTTTTCTGTTAGGTCAAACCCCCAGGGGCTATAGGTAGCAAGCAGCTACTGACGACAGTTACAAGTTTGCCTAATTGTGCTTGATATCTGGTTGAGAAATATTATATTTTCATTGCATTCTCTCGACTTAAATACAAATGACTTTCATTCTTTTCTGAACTGCCCTATAATTTAGCTGTTAATATCCAAAGATTATTAGAAAGTTTGGCTACAACAATTTACAGTTTTTAGACTTGTCTGTTTTGCTACTTAACTTTATTTTTTTGGCATCATTCTGTTTTAATGTTCACCTTTCAGACATTTTAGGCTAGCTTGTTTTCTGTTAGGTCAAACCCCCCAGGGGCTATAGGTAGCAAGCAGCTACTGACGACAGTTACAAGCTTGCCTAATTGTACTCAAAATCCTGTTAAGAAAAATTGTTTTGATGACATGTTTTTGACGTAAATGCTTTCATTCTTTTCTGACATGCCTAAATGCACATTTACTCAAAAATTGACAGTATTTTCTCAAATGTCACAAACCTGACACATTAAGTTGATACATTGACTCAGGGTTGGCAGTTAAATAGAGCTTAATTGTTTGAGGGGTAGGTGTCATCACAGAGTTTGTTTTACATTTCTGGTGCAGGATGTCCTATGTTGCAGTCCTTGGTGGGATTTCCCTTGGTTTGTACAGGTGGTCTAGTTGCAACTGTTTATTTTACTATCACTGGGACTGAATATAAGGCCCCAGCTTGTTTCCACTTCAGTTATACACTGGCGGGTGGTTTAACTAAGATAAGCTGTCCAGCTAGAAAGGGTACATATCGGTTCAGGGGTGAGTCAAATTGTTCTTATCTGAACCTGTACTAAGTAATTACGGTTTGTTTGACAGGTATTCTTCTTTCATAATGAAGCTCTGCATTTATAAGCAAAACTTCACGTATTTAGCTAATTCATCATTTGCCACGTTCATATTTATTCTTTATTATGTGGGTTGTCTTTGCTGAATATTTAGCTTAGACAAGGAGCCGCTACTCAGAGAGACATGTACGGGTAAAAGGCTCCGAAACATGTTGAGTAGTTACCCGCTGCAGACCCTTTAATTTATTTGGGGTGATACAGCCTATGTCAAAATTTTACAGAGGAACGTGTGTAACATGGACAAGATGCAATATGGACAATATTTATTCCATATGTATATAGGTTAGACAGGGACAGGTTAGCTTATGGAGTTTAAAAGAGTTCGGACTGCGGAATAGGATATTGACTACTAGGAAGTGGTTCTGCGCAAAAAGCCACAAATACATCTTCATATGAAGCACGCAGCCTGGCTCTAACACTGCAAATAGATCAGAGAAAGCAATTTTACTTTGACGGTGTATATGTGCTTATTTTAAAGCATTGGTAAAATCAGACCCAACCCCATGTATTTTTTAACAGCCAAAGTGAAAGGAAACTGTTAATTGAAGTTCTACTGTTCGAAGCTTTATTAGCCTATAGCTTCCGGTTCAGCTGCTTGCAGATCTGAGTTTTAAAGCAGACCCTTCGCTCAAAAGATTTTAGTCGCAGCACTGTAACCCACAATGATAGCTGGCTTAATCCTTCACGTGAAAGACTGGAATTAAAAACCCTGTTTTTCACACTATTTGATAAAAATATCAACCAAAATGCCTGACTTAAGGGTATATATCAGGTTACGCGTGAGTCTTACAAATGACTTAATAAAAGTCTGAAAATACGTTAAAAGTACCATAAACTATATATTTCCTGAAAGCTAATAAATCTGGGAATAAGTTGATAGCATTTTCATTTTTACAAGTTCTTCTGTGTTGACACAACAATCAGGTAAAGTGATCATTAAAAAATCACACAATTATTAAATCTACTTTTTTATTTTGAGCTTGAGCATGTGCATTTCTGTTGCAAAAGCTAGCAGACATGATTTTCTACACAAACGTGTCTCATTTTTGCCATTGTTTGCGCTATTGTGGAGATACTCCCGTTTAAAGTTGAAAAGATGACATTCCATTCTTACATCAAAGGTTTTGACTTTTGGCTCGCTGTGGAGGGAAAACCACTCAACATAGAAAAAATCTGAGACACGTTTTTAAAGATTACATTCTTGTGAACAGTTTGCCAGAAACCCCAGGTCTTTATGAGCAAAACTGACGAAGTTGATTTCACAAGAAGTTGAGAAACAAAGGCCAGAAATGATGCCGAGAAAAACGCTTTCAAAGCAAATGCCGACTTCAATAGGACTTACGCTATTCTTTGGGCCTTTGATCGCAATGACACCTTGGTATTCCGTTACGCACTCCTACCTGTTGAGTAAATGGACAAGTTTGGAGCATCAAACTTCAAAGAATGCTTTATTTTAGAGGTTTTACATCCAAAAATGTTATAATCATGCTCATCTGTCACTTTGGATTCCATGTTGGGGTTTCTCAAGTTTAACCTGATTGGCCGACAAATGACTGACAGGTGGTTACGGGGCAACCGGGTTCTACGATGTTTGCCGTCTTGCGTGGGGCCCAGTATAGGTGTCAGTAAATCGGAACTTCAGTCTCAGTTCAGAAAGTTTCTATCAAGTTCACAGGATCATTGCTTACATTTGTGTGATTAGAAAGTGCTATTGCAAAGATGCCGAGAAAGAAAAAACCTAGGGGCAGACCGATGCCCGCGTCAGTTGCAAGTGAACTCAAAGCGTCTAATCTAGGATCATACTACAATCAGTTCCCTCCAGTGGAGACGACCCTGCAACCCGACGTGAGCCTCATGGAGACCCCGGGCGAGTCTGGCATTGCATGGTCAGGGTCGAACGAAGTCGCGGCCAAGGTCACGGATACTGATTCGGTGAACACCACAACATCCACAAGCCAACCCGGTCTGGACAAACGCTTCTGCAGTGCTAGTGCCCAGAAACTCGGAGACTTTGTGGTCCACGAGGCTAGATCTACAGATTGTTGTGAACAAGGAGATGTGAATGAACAGCCAGAGGGATACCGATTATGGGACTGTTCTCAGTTGCAGGCTTGTATTGATGCCGCTGCTGTGTGTGCAACTTGTAAAGTTGGAACTCTGAAACTGAGCGAAAGAACAAGTATTGGAGCAACAAGAGGATGGAGTTTATATGGATATGTTCAAACGAGAGTTGTACACAAAGCGATAATGCGGTTTGCCTGCCCAGCTGATCGTAGTCTGCTTGTGCGGAGCGTGCGCAGAAGCGCTCACACCTGCTGTATGTAAATGAGGCTCCTGTTGGATTCCTGCAGGGTGGAGCTTAGAAGCTTAGCTAGTCCCCAGCCGAAGCCACACCAAACAGTGAGAACCAGGCCCAATACTTTTGCCAAAATTCACAATTTTCCTTTACACAACCTGAAATCTGATTCCGGCATACAAAACTTAAAGGAAAAGTGCATAACATGTGTGAAAATAGCAAAAATGATGGTTTAACCCATTGTAACCTGATATATATCCTTAACTGATTTTCGGCCATATGTCTGAGTGTAATTGATCATATTCAACCTTTAAAAAGCAAAATGCCTGGAATTAGCATGATTTCAAATGCTACAAGTTTTGAATATCCTCCATCAGATCCACCATACTCATACCAGTTGCAGTTAGATTTGAAGATATTCCAGATTGAAAGTTTGAAATAGTCCCAGTATTCAATGGAGACAAAGTATGCCTATCTCTCTGGACACAGATATTGATTGGCTTATACAGGCTTACCAGACTTTTTTAAAAAAAAACAATATTACAGATAGAGGTGTCCATCCAACTTCAGTCATTGTTTAAATGTAAATTAAGTCTAATGGGACATACTTCTGAAGTCTAAATCCTGATCATCTTCACGCGTAATCTCGACAGACGTATTCAATATATTGTTTGCAACATAGCCTGACCTACAGAAATGAAAAGGAAAGTTGTAAATTTTTGCTAATTAGATTCACTTGGAAGGTTTTAATTCTTGATCATTCCAAAACTAGCAAAGATGAAGGGGCACGTCAAGTTTCGATTCGAAGGACTTTGTTTCAGGAACATTTGATTAGTAGTGAACGGACGTTTTAACATTTAAAATTGTGCTAATTTTCCAGGGCCCACTGGCCGATCTGCCATCCTGCATTTTGTTTTCGTTTTAACATCTGTTTGCTCTAAAGCCAATTGCTCCATTTCTGTAGGATGTTTCCATGAACCTGACGATTACTATGCCATGATATAATAACTTCTAATCCTTTCAAACTGTTTCATACCCATAAAGGGTGTTCAATCTGAAAACTTTTGCACTATGTTGGTTTGT
This sequence comes from Hermodice carunculata, assembly GCA_964020975.1. NCBI lineage: Eukaryota > Metazoa > Annelida > Polychaeta > Eunicida > Amphinomidae > Hermodice > Hermodice carunculata. The sequence goes on along the minus strand of OZ026615.1, from coordinate 238,183 downwards.
ACCTGAAATTAGGAATTATGGGAAAAAAAGCCGTATAACCCAATATACAAACAAAGACACTACTCGTATGTACGCGACTCATGACAATGTGAAGATATTCAATAAAAGGAATACAGCAGCAATGGGCACATTAATTGTTGATAAAACGTCGCATTTCACGATGTCCAATTGATCTGCTGACAATATTTCCGTACCCGAGTCATAAAAAAGATCGATATAACAGGTTCACGTAATTTCAAAATATAACTGACAATATAAAATGATAACCGACTGTGTATACTTGGGCCAAGTACGTTTGCAATATGTTGAGAAGTATTTGTCTAGAAAGTGAAGATAACGGACGGAGTCGATGAAGACGTGCATTTTCTTGTTCATCATGCTTTGTAAATACATTTACATTTGATAAAGAAAGTCTTGCACTTGTATTGTACAAGAAAAAAAAGTGTTCTGCACAATATATTTAAATATCTCCAAATTCTGGAGTGTCACGGACTCATTCGAATAAGCTTTAAGTTCAACCTCAAGTTCAAGTCGAAGTTCAAGGTCAAGTAAGATTCATTTCATGTCCTTTTTTTTTGTACAGCTAACATTAGCTCTTCGAAACTATTTTCCCGACAAAATATACATGTAAAAAATAAAAATATATAATACATCCTCCATAATTGCCATATTAATAAAATTTTACATTCAAAACGCATGTGACACTATGCATATAACAATAACAACAATCTAGAAATATTTTAAAAGGCATTCCTCGCTTAAAAAGTCATACCTCCATAGAAAGAGCTTCGTACATGACACACACTTGCATGTGCTACCATTCCAGTCAGTGATTGATCTTTTGAACTAAGAAAAACTTGGGACATTTCTAAAACTATTTGGCAACTCGTTCTATAATTTGATTGCGCTGTATGTGAAAAATTTAATTCCATTTTTAGTAATACGCACTTTTGGAATTTTTTTTACAGTGTTCGAGTGCCTAAATGAATACTTTGGCTTGTTTTTGACAAACAGATCTTGCAAGTACAAGGGTCTCTGGTTATGATAAATTTTACACTTTTCCTTTGCATGGTTCTCATCCTTCGAATATGAAAGAATGGGAAATTCCGATTTTGCCAAGAGGGATTCATAAGATGAGCTCTGGTCGTCATATTTGACCCTGAGGGCTGTTTCCTGCATTCTTTCCATTTTTCTAGTGTAACCTTCAGTCCAGAAATGCCAAACTAAATGACAGTATCCAAAATTAGGAAGGGATGAAAAGAGTAATATATCAGAGGTTTGCAGCTCTCTCCAAATAATGATTAATCCGTTTCAGGAAATTTAGTTGCCTTGAGGTCTTTTAAAAAAAAAAAAAAAAAAAAAACAAAGTTCGCCCAGGTGTTTATCAAAATTTAATCTAAATTCAACCGGAATACCTGGAGTTTTACGTCTTCCTGGCACTGTAAATCCAAATTTTGAAATTGAAGGCAAAATTGGTGTTTTTGGCCTTATTTCCAAATATAACTCCTTGGAACTTTTTTTTTGATTTGGCCTCATCATGTTCATGACAAACCATTCAAAAAGTTGGATGCAGCCTAACTCCAGTATCGATTTGACGGTATGTAAAGAAGTGTGTTCAAACAAAAGAGTATTGTCGTCAGCGTAATTGTGAAC
>OZ026615.1:174030-234030 GCA_964020975.1 Hermodice carunculata | reverse complement strand
ACCAATTCTTGTATAAGCTGCTTGACAAGATTAGGACTCATTAATTTGTTTGTTGTGGTGATCAAATGGCCATGTCGATAATTAAATCGATGGGCTCATGTTTTCCTTCTCAGAGTGTGATAAAAAAAATTAAAAATAAGGGACGATAAAAGGTGGCGATTGTCAAAACGGGACCTGGTGATGGACGTGAGCCTCGGTGTGTTTTCAATGAAGGCGATTTCAACCTATGCGTAAATCGTTACTCAGAATCATGGCATTGCATACATTATAAAGGCTTATAACCCTTTCTACAGTCTTGCCCTATCCAAGATCAATTTGCTTTTAATGTTTACTGGCAAAAAATACATATGACGATCGAGGAATCCTGACACTGGACCACTTGGTTATAAATATGCCGCAAACTATAAAAGCGGGGATTCGATTCAGCGTAAATGATTATATCTGCCTTCAATAATTATATGTGCCTTTACCTGAATGTGAGACGGCGAATTGCATTAAATGTTAACCTTGAAGTAAATTTATATGAAGCACACGCCTCCACTAAAACTGGTATCGTCTGTAGCGCTGTCGCATTTTGTGAACCTGGAAGACTGGCACATTAGGGTTAGGGTTAGGGTTAGGGTTATATGACCTCAAATCTTTCAACGCCGATTTCTCGGAATTAAATTTTCTGCTTATGAATCAATTTTGTTGTGGACAGCGTCAATAAAAAGCTAATTGATCGATCTGCTTCAAATTATCGTCTTTTGAAAGATAAATATATTATCTGGGAACCGTTTATTTTGTGTTTCTGTCAGCAGCCTTCTGAGTAGAGCAAGCTGTGAAACTATAACCCGTTTGTTCAAGCGGCGCCATATGCAAACAATGTTGCTGGGGTCAAGGTGATGGCACCTTCGGGTCACGTGGCTAATCCGCTTTCGAATCCCCCTTTGAAGCTGTCCCATTCGCGTGGAAACCCGGCTGACAAGCTTTCGAGTGTGGCTGCATTTGATGTCAATCGGGTAAATAACTGCTTTTTTAAGCCAATTAATATCATTGTATGTTGGAAACTATGTATCAAAGATGTTGATTGACCTTTCTTCGAAGTACTGAGACCAAAACGGGCCGAATTTGGAAAGCTGTTTTGTCATTATGGCCAACAATGTGCGAAAAAAGGGCCTCAAATCTTTCAACGCCGATTTCTCGGAATGAAATTTTCTGCTTATGAATCAATTTTGTGGACAGCGTCAATAAAAAGCTAATTGATCGATCTGCTTCAAATAATCGTCTTTTGAAAGATAAATATATTGTCTGGGAACCGTTTTTTCTTTGTTTTTCCGTCAGATGTCCCCTTCCGAGATTTTTGTAGCTCACAAAATGAAGTAACTGTTGATGTTTAAAATGACGATCAAAGAATTCGATAATTCTGTTATTATGTATTTTATTTGTAAACAAAAAATATGGTTCCTGCATATTGGTCTATACTTTAATTTTACATAGGTAATACACTTTTGCAGCGATTATTTTTAAAGAAATGCTGACAAAATGTCAAATCTGATACTCTCTTGTAAACGGGCGTATAAAACCCTTGAAAATTATCGTATCGATATGAAACTTCTTTGTAACAAATCTAGATGTCTGAACAATGAATAAAATATATGGTTTTGTGGGTGAAATGTGAAACATAGTTCATCTATGCAACGTCAAAGTCGCGGGACCGCTGCGCGCGGCTCAATCCCCTCCGCTACCTTAAAATTTACATTCATGTGAATAGAATGGATAAAATGGAAACCAAAGATTTTCCCGGCTACTTTTCCAAACAAAAAATGCTGCTTGAACTAAATAGTAAGGTGCTTTGTATCCTCTACATTTAACAGATGTGCAACTTGGCGTATGGTCAGAGGTTACCGAATGTGTAACCTCACAAAAAATAATTCAAAGAAGTCAAGTTTGGAAATCTGTTAACAAACACAAAAATAAGCAACCTGAACACCGGTCGTCTGAAGACCAGTACAACAGCCGCGACACAATGATTCACGTGACCGAAGTCAAGCAATTACTAAGGAAAGCGGGTCAGAATATATGCCTGGTGACACGTCTTGATATAAGTATCAAAGAAACCAAACACAAAAAACAAAAAACAAACAAACAAAAATAAACAAAACAAAAAACCTCACTTCACGGGAATGATCAGTGGCTGAGATACTGTATGTTTGCTGGATTTTCAAATTGTTCAAAAACAATCTTCATGATCATTAGATAGGAACATGCTCCATGAACTGATTGGCTGTCGTGTATTTTTTTTCCCTTTATATGCTAAACTTGTTAGACAATAAAACGTAGACTTCCTGCAGCAACGACTGTTTATGACAAATATCTGTGTATTGCCTTTGGTCAGATTTTTAGTGGAACTACCGTGAAATACAATGCGACATCGATGTGCCAATGGTGTCGATCAATTTAACTTCTCCGTAGTCCGCAATTGACATTTACGACTTCTCCAAAACGGTCGACCAGATCCTCATCAAACTTGCTGGAAATCTGCCTTGGATGGACTTGTATCTAGTTTGTTCAAATGGTTATGCTCCAGTCATATATATACATGTGTGTGTATATATATATATATATATATATATATATATATATATATATATATATATATATATATATATATATATATATATATATATATATATATATATATATATATATATTTTTTTTTTTTTTTTTTTTTTTTTTTTTTTTTTTTAATGCGAAATCTTAAAAAATCTTCTCCAAAACCGCTCGGGCTTCAAAATTTTACATATGGAAACTTCTGGGGATTTCCAGATCGTAATTATGTAACAGATAGCCTTGCATTTTTTGTTTGAATTTTTGTGTTATCATTATTTTGAATTCTTCGGCAAAACCGTCGCTCACTCAGATTGCGCTAACACATGGTGAAAACGTACGTTGCGAAGCCGCCGAAAATGTTGTCACTGTGTGATGATGCTGTGCATGCCGATTGTCCACAAATTGATCAACTCAGGTACTTGTCGGTTAATGCATACATTGCTGTTGATAATATTGTAAGTCAGCTGGGATTGGAACAGGAATTCATATTTTCGACTTCTTTCCTAAAACTGTCTGATTAAAATACACCTCAAGTCAGTGGGGAATGCAATGGCGTAGTGGGGATGTTTATCGGGTAGGTCTCTGAATTTGTTCAGATGGCCACGCTCTAGTGATTTTGTTGGATTTTTAAAGCATTTTTTTCATATTTTTGGCAAACGTATAAAATATCATCCCAGACCCACTGAACCCAGTGCCTTTGGGACCTCTAGATCTAATTTGCTCAATAGGTGGCATTGCGATTTTCAAAAATTATTTTACGATTTTTGTGTGGGTTTTCTGTATTTTCAACCGATTTTCCAAAACTGTCTTCAGGATTGTACTGATAGGTGGTGAAAGTGCACTTTGAGGAAGGGCCAAAGAAAGTGGTCACTGTGTGGTGATGTTATGGATACATGATTTTTGACGAATTTTCCAATACAGGTACCTATCGGTTTATGCATTCATTCCCACTGATTAAAATACACATCAAGTCAATGGGGGTATGCAATGGCAATTTTCGAGTTTTCCAAATTATCACCAACCAAGATTCTAATCGAACTTAGTGGGGATGAACTTTCGTTGCGTCTCTACTGACTGTATTCAAGTGGCCAGTGCTTTGGGGGAATTTTTATGATTTTTTTCCAATTTTGCGACATTTTGTTTTATTTCTATGAAACAGCTTGGCGAATTGCTTCAAAACGGCGTGCAAACACTTCTGAGTACCTGTATATCATGGTGCGACTTATTAAAGGTTGAATGTCAATGTCAGCTGAGGACTGACTGTTCACAATGCACTCTTGTTATTGCTTGTCGCTGTTGTAAATAGGGTCAATCCCATTTATGTTCCTTCTGATACTTTAAAGCTTAACTGAGCTTACAGGATACTCATCTGTCCGTCGTCCTCTTCGTCTGTGAAGACGTCACATTTTTTACCTCTAAAAACGTTTGCAAGATCCTGTCTAAACGTTGTACCGATCTGTCTTTTGTACCTTTTAAATCACACGAAGATACAGCAGTACACTTTTGCGTATTTAACACAGGGATACCAATGTGAATGTATGTATATGTAGTTCTGTCTGAAAATCTATAAACTACCTTATGTACCTTTTTTCACAAATGTCTATGAGTATACGTTACCATATTTAACTGGCTTCTCTGAAACCACCTGCTGATGACTTTGAAATCGGAACACTTTGTGATACCCAAAAACCTCTGATTTGCTGAACAGATGACATTGCGAATTTTTCTATTTTTACCTGAAAATTTGTGCTGTTTGTGATGATTTCCTACTTTTTGTTTCAAAATTTTATGCTGGATTCTGTTTAAATTTAGGGGAAATATGCCTTAGGTCTGCTTCAGCTAACATTAACCTGACCTTGAACGGATTTCCATAGGGATAAATACAAATGTATTTGAATCGTGGTATACGAATACCATTGTGAAAGCACCAACATGTGGGTTTCTTTCAAACTATTGACTGGTTAGAGGCGATATACCATAAGTTGGTCAGCTGAGCACAGATTATTCTCAAAGCTATCTTGTTGGTTTTGTTCTGGTTTCCTTTTCAATTTGGGCGACAAGGTTACAGATATTAGTTGACATATGCGTGTGTAAATTGAGAAAAGAAAATGACTAAAGAATAAAAAAATTGTCCTGAGAAGACTTAATATGTCTATGTCTGCGGATGGTCAAAAACACCACATCCATATTTTCATCTATGAACTAAAAAAACATGTTCTTAAACACGTCGCTGTACGTTAATTGGTGAGAATTTTTTAAAACCTGCAGGTTGATGAAATAAATAAAAATTTAGTCAGGTTGGGGTTAAATTTAAATTGCCTTACTTTTATTTATGCTTATGTTTAGTTTGTAACTAGTACATTGTTGAGATACGAAGTGCACATTGACACTCACTGCTGGCCAGTATTGTCCAATAGAAAACGTTCCTTTGAAGTAGCACTTCAGAAACGCATGTGAACCCAATAAAATTGCGTATGTTTCGCGTTGGACGTTGTGGATTGCAAAAAAAAAAAAAAAATGGAAGAATAAATAAAATTATCAATTACTAACCGTGTCACACAATTTCCGATTTACGAAACTATATAAGAATTGCCTTAGCTGTGAGGACTCAGACCCTTACCTGGACTTGAAGCAATTACACTGGAAACTTGGAACGCCCTGGAAGCTGGGACGGTTGATGAGACAAAGGCAGACTCTCTATAGGTAGGTGACAGATAATTTAGGTTACGCTCAGCATAGGATCGCTGTAAGATTGCTTTAACACGAAGATTTTACGGATTTATTCTTTTGTTGGATTAATTTGACTGTGCAAATCACATTATAAAAGGAAAACGAACTTTGAGCCGGTATATGCGTGTGGAGTTTATAAATACAAGAAACTAGAATTCAAGAAAATTATTGAACGTGTTCATTATGTTGATAATTTATGAATCTTAAACTTGTCTATATATATGGCTGCCAAGATTAAGCCGACATTATATATATATATATATATATATATATATATATATATATATGGGATATTTTAGAAGACACAAGAAATTATCAGATAAGATACAAGACCGCGATAAAATAGCACGAGCGCCACATGATTATTATCATCATCATGTACAAAATCCAGAGTTTCATAATAAAACCATGGATTTTGTATCACGAAACCCAGGCCTTTGTACATGAAACCCTGGGTTTGGGGAATTACTCTACAATATAACTTCCAAATGCGTGTCCTTGCTAAGTCCCATCATACGGTTACATTTTTAACCTGGGTCCTTTGATCTTGCAAATGTGCCTCATCTATCCTCGCGAATTTTTCATTCACTTTGTTTGCCATTGGCTGCATGCTGTTTTTGGCAGGGGCAGGAATATTAATATGCAGGGGTACATTTCTCAAGCTGGTGTTGTCTACGCTTCTTGTCATCAGACCACCTTGGGCAACCACACTAATATTCTTTGATTTTGGACCATATCCAGTGAAGCCGAGAACTTCTTTGTCAGTTTTTTTTGCTTTGGAGTGTACTCACATACCGTACATTCAAAAGGTTCTTTCCGGAGCATTCCAACTTTTTTTCTTTTTTTTTCTCTCATCAAATAAAAGTTGTCGATTATAGTCCGGTTTATATGTTAAATGTTCTTTCGCAGCTTTATACCACAATTTTTAAATCAACAATGGATGGAATCACACATGCGCCCCCTAATGCTAAATTGTTCGGCACTCTCTTGTGTTGGAGGTGCATGTTGGTATTTTCCTTAAACCTGTTTCTAACCTTGATATCTATTAATTTATGAATTATTAGTCATTTATCACATATTTTGTGACAATACACGTTAATTTTGATATATATTTAGGCAAGTTTACATGCGCAAAGTTATCGTTCTTTGTTACCGGAAGTGAATATTTTTGTGGTTTTCCTACCTCTAACACTGGAGAGTTACCGGACAGTTTGGCACTAGGGGGCCCATGTGTGAATATTCAAGTTTTCCCTCGCCATGTAGGGTACGGGGGGGGGGGGGTTAAGTTATTAACTGCAATTTTTCGAAAAACAGCAGTTTTAGGTTTGAAGCAGCCTCAAATATGCAAAGTCTATTATCATTTTATGTAAAATTGTTGCCTTTATAGGGAAATTTTTCGAAAAATTTAACAAGAACTCATTCACACAAAAAATGAATTATATGTTTCGTTTCCCACTAAATTAATATTGACAGTGAAAAAGTCTTACAAAAAAAATGAGAAAAAGGAAAAGAAAGAAAAAAACAAGTGTTAAAGACGTTCGGTAAACTGGTCAAAAGAATTTAGAAATCTCTGGTTTTTGGTGTGAACCAAGATATTGGCATTTGAAACAAAATGCAAGCAAAAAATTGGCATGTCACGGTGCTACTTTTGTCGCTAGGTGGCGCTACATGTAAGGACTACAGAAATTTGATAGCATACATTATATATGTGGGTAAAAGCAAAAAAAAAAAAAAAATAATAATAATTTAAGGATGCGAAAATATGCATAAAATAACTCAATATGAGTGTATGCAATGTATATCGAGCCTTTTAATAACAAATATGTAGACAAAACATGTTGGAATGTGACTTTAAATTCATCTCGTCTTGCAAAAATGTATAAGTGCTCACATTATTTTTTAAGTTTGAAATAGAAAAAATATTTGCAAATCTCTGAAAAATTGTAGGGGGTTTCCAAAATATGCACTGATTTCATTGATTAACAAAAAAAGATATCATACGGTGCTATTTTTTCTGCAATTGTACAAAGAATTCATGCATGTTGACTTAATTTGTTTTAAGTTCATAGGTACAAGGTATCCATTCATTGTCTAACTTCGATACCATATCAATATACATGTATGTAGGTTAAATAAACGGCAGTACGTCGTTAATTTTATATTCCAGTCATAATATATACTTTCATAGTTTTACTGAGAAGAGGCAAACATTTTAAGATTCTTTCCATAGTGCAATACAGCAATGTGGAAAAAGAGGTAAAAATAAGAACATCACAATTATAGTTGCCTTAATACATTGTCTAATGGTAACACAGGCAGCACATTATCAAATATGCCTGTGCCACCTTTTGACGCTGGGGTATTACTGTGCCCCCCCCCCCCCCAGTAGGGACAGCGTTTATCGTACCACATTCACAAGAAATGTAAAGTACACTGGCCAAGCCATATCGTTTTTCTGATTCTGCATTTTTTTAGGGACAATTTTTTTTTTACATTCCTCGCATACAAGATTATCGGCTAGTACACTTAGTTCCACTATTCTACGACCTTCGTCCCAGTCATAACTGTCAGTGTTTACATGTGCATGTGACATTTGGGGGGTGGGCGTGGCACTTTCGACGGTGGTTGGTCAGCATTCGCTGATTGTGTACATGCGTTTTGGTCTACCACTGCCGTGTTTTGACGTATTCTGCCTTGTTTTGAAGCATTTAGTCCTTTGTTTTGGCATTTGTTAACAAACCGCCCATTCTTTTTCCTTTTCACTCTTCGTAAACAATCCATATTTCTAAAACGGAACTGTGCAAAATAGGAAAAGCGAACAACAGCTAGTGCAGGTATCGACAAATACCAGCTCTAACTGTACAGAGGCATTGGACCATAAATGGTTGCGCATATCGCGGTATACTGAACGTCTTTAAAGCCCAGATGTAGGCTTTATTTCATAATTGCTACATTGGTATATCTGCAATGCCCAATACTAACTTTAATGTAGAAACGAAAAAGTTCACGTCAATGTGAACAAGTTTAATAGCCCTATACAAGTAGGCTTCTCCTTAGTTGCCACACAACTCACAGACAAAGCTGCTGGAAGTATGGCTACTTTGACCATCAGTGCAAGCCTCAGCGCACCATATGGCACCAAATCCCCTCCTCCATAGGCGGGGTTGACAAACTGTTCGTCGCGATAAATTCATTATTTTTCTGATTGGGGTTATTTTCTGCTGCAACCGGTTCTGGGTTCTGACGAGTTGTAGCGCCAGCTGCTTTACCACGTTTTTCGAGAGACTACTTTCCGTTATTTTTTATTTTTATTTTATTTTTTTTTTTGAGGTTTCTTCATTGTTGCAGAGCTTGAAGTACTTTCTCCCAGAAGATGACTATTTTCTGCAGAATTAATGACACGTGTTACTGTGTCTTTTCTTGGTTTTCTTTGTGCCTCATTTTACGGGGACAGGGAGAATTTCGGAAAATGACTTTTCCTCTTTTGTTTACCTTGCGGTGTTGCAGCAACCACACTTTCAGGGTAGCTGTGGCATCCATGATTTTTTCCATGTACAGTACACACCATCTGTACTGCAGTCATACCCTTCCTCATACCTTCCTGTGAACACTGTCTTCTGCTGTCCTGTAAGAGAATTCTGCACAGCTGCTAGAGCAAGATGAGATGGGCAAGGACGTGGTTCACCAGCCCCAGAATGGTCCTCTGTAGGAGACCCGTCTCATCTGTCACTGATGTATTTAGAGGGCCTGTCAGCTCAGTCATAGTGTCCCATAGGTCTGCCACTAGGTTCTCCACACTTTGGAGAGAAATGTTTGCGCCTGTTGCAGGCTCCAGGTACATCTGATAGGGTGTCTTCTGTAGGCTTTTCAGCCACAGCTGGACTTGCAGGTAGCAGATGGTTTTGTTTTGGCACTTCTCCCGATGAGTCATCATAGTACGGGAGCCAGGCCCCCAGAAAGGCCCTAAAAATTGAGTTTCGTGGCCACATGTGGGGAATGAACAAAAGTTATATCATTTGGAAGATCACAGTCAGGAGATTTGTTATTGGATAGTTATCATGGTTATAGCCTTTAAAAAGTGTAGCTTGGTGTTAATCTGGCTTCATTTGTAAGGTATGGCCAAAATAGCAGCTACAATAATTTCATACATGTTTTAGTGGTCTACAATATGTTATTTTGCGAAAGACGAATAAAAAATATACTGGTCATGTTTTTAAGAATATTTTAGTGATTAAAGTTTGTAAGTGTAATATAGAAAATCATTCTGAATAATATCTATAGGGTATTGATCTAAATTTGGGTACTTTTTGGCCATCAAAATAGCCCCCACCCCTTATTTTCTCCTTTAATGCCATTTTCTAGCATTTTTCTGACTTTTTTAAAGCTCAGGAAGGAATTACATTGCCAAATTTTATTTTGTAATGCCATGAAATTGCATAGGTCATAATTATAAAGCATATAAAACAATTCATTGAACCTATCTAATCATAATAAACATAATTTGGGAGTGTTTTTGCTTCAAAATAAAGTACCCCAAAATTTTGGTTTTCACCAAGTGTTTCACATTTTCTGCTCTTATCAACGAAGGTTTTGCCCCCATCTAGCTTCAGTTGTGCTGAACTGCTGCAAATACACAATTATTATATTTTATGTCAAATACATTGCAACACTGACTATTAATATACAGTTAAAGAGCATTTTCGTACCCCATACCCCCTAATTTTTAACATTCACGTTTTGTTTATTTTTATCAGCTTTTTGCAAGATTTTTTGCTAATACTTAAATATATGGTGCTTTATGCTCACAGGATTAAGTATACAATGGAATATAGTTGTGAAACTTCACAATTTTGAAACTCATGCACAAATTTCATGCAATTTTTTAACATTTAAAATAATCTTGGACCATTTTTGTAAAATGAAATAGAAAGAATATAAGGGACGGGGGTAACAATTATGCCTCAAATAACTTTACATTGTGTCAATTCACACTATTTTACAAAAAATTATGAAGAACTATGTAAAATCTACAAAATGTCCATATTTGGTGGTGAACATGTGAGTTCATTTAGAAAATAACATCTTTTAAGGTCCAAAATATTTTGAAATCCTAAAAATATTCACATTTTTATTATCTTGCACTTATGACTAAACGTAACTTGTAAGCAGAGCTGTATCTGAACGTATATTTCACTTTCCAGGATAAGAAAAAATGAGCATCGTCATCATCACGAATTTGACTAATAATGTGCGTTTAGAGAAGAAAATTTCGAGCATATTTAATTAATTGGAAATACATTCAGAACATAAAACATTGAAAATTATAATCATATAAAAAAATCATTTTTAGCAATTTTGGTATTAGTGAATATACTTACCTCTCAACGATCCATGCCTAGACCTACCTGTCTGGGCCACAACACCCGACACAATTGTGCAGGACTCGATTGTTTGAATGATCTAGTGGTCCCGGTCAACACTCAGTTCTCTGAAAACGGAGGTGGGGGGGAGACTTTTGGTGTGCATGCACCCCTATTTTTCCTGCCTGGTGATTAGTCAGTGGACGTTTACTGTTAAGCAGAAGCAGGGAGGTCGGGTGGGCTTCTGTGGTGGTCAAGAGGTAAGTATACTCACAAATTAAAATAAACAATTGGGTAGGAAAGTATACGCCAACATCTGTGCCATGGTGAGTGATTAGCATATGCTTGGCCTACATTGCAATCCATGTGAAAGATATATGTCCATACTCTTTCAAGTATACTCACTAATTACAAAATTGCAAACAAAAATTACTTATTAGTTATGTAACATTACCTCTTAACCATGATTGCCGATATACAAAGGCATTGGTAGGAAGGAGTAACTAATATGCATACTGACCATCAACCACGGGGACCGACCGCCTAGGGGAACTATCAGTTCTAGTGGGGAGGCAATTTCTCTTGGGAAAACCTCAGAGGTTCGTGGAAGTGAGGCCAGCAACAGCAGAATCCTGGGCAAAGCCCTGAAGCCCTTCTTACTGACCAGCAAGGGATCGCCATTGGTCCCCCCATCCCCATGCTGACAACAACCTGAGGGCAGTCTGTTGTAAGAGAGACACTGTCTATTTCCACTCTTTTGGTCCTGGAGGTCTAGCAAGACCAGTGAATCGTGGCAACATGGATGGCAGGGGGTTGGGTGGTCATATGGTTCTGTAAGTTAGTGTACAGTTGAAATGCGTCCTTGGGCTCTCGGCCTAGCAGACCCCAGGGACATCTGCTACATACAAGTCCTAGACAAGGTCTAAGCCTACTCTAGGTATGCTGACCTAGGGACTGCATCTGATTCTAATCCCCAAGGGTGCCATAAACTGGAACATGGTGGGTGCCCTGCGGGGAGAAGGGAGGTCTAATGGACAAGTGTCAGGAACCTATGCAAAGGAGTCTCCTACACCGGCAAAGGTGTAAATTTCCTCCAGCACAATTAAGTCTAGCAGGTAGTGCTCGGAGAAAGTCCCTGACAATTACCAGCCTCAAGCCCAGAGGAAATAGACAACAGCGATTTTCCTTGTGGCTTGCCAGAAGGCATTAAAGACTCGCACCTCATTAGCTCTAGTTAAGACCTGCTTCAGGATGGAAAGGCCTGCCCAAAGGCCTTCAGGATGGTCTACATAATCCACAATGAGATGGTATTTTGTGGTTAGGGGACCATTGCATTCGGTCCTGCACCAGAGCATGAATGTTGCTTCTTCCAGCACCAAAAGCAAGTGTTATGAGAAAACAAGTCTTGCACGTCCAGTACTTGAAGTCCACCCTGGAGGGGTCTTTCAGCCACTCAAAAGGCCGCCTCTTCAGCATGACTAAGCCCAGTGGGAGGTCTACTCTATGGTAGGAACTGCCTATCTGCCAGTCTGTCTGTGTAGAAGGAGACTATGAGTGCCGACAGATAATGATTGCTCCTGATGCAAATTTCCAGGACATTCACAAAGAGTTGAGGAGATGGCAGACTGAAACCCCTCCATGGTTTCACGACCTCTAACCGAGGACCTCCCATTGGTACAGCAGGAAGCATATTATGTCTGCCATATGGGGAGATGATGGATGTATTCTCCAACCAGTGCACTTGTCTAAAAACACCTTCCATCAAGCTGAGTATCCGCTTGAGAAGAGTCTCCAAACCCCCATCTGGTAATTCTATCTGTGACAGATTCTAAGAAACCTCTGTTGTGGATGTGCCTAGCAACAACTGCAAGCATGGGGCTGAGCACTTGAGGGTTCCTGTGAAACACATTTGTCCAAAATTGCAACAGAAGTTTCAGCTATGCCGGTAGACATAGTGGTGGCTTAATGCTTAATTGCAGAAGGTCCAGGGACCAATCCGTCCTTGGCCACTAGGGTGCAACTAAGATCAGACTGCAGTCATGGGACCAAAATCTGCAGCAGGACCCTTGGGAGGATCTGCAGAGGCAAAAAGGCATAAGCCCAAAGGTTGCTTCAGTCCATGACTCCATTATCCACTGCTAGGTTCTGGGGATCCAGGAGAGATGACACGTAAACTGGAAGGTTTGCATTTGTGCTTGCCACATGTAGGGTACTCCACCTGGCCCACATGGCCTGAAGGACCTATGGGTGGAGACACCACTCTGTCTCTACCGACTAACTTTGCAAGAGTTGGCCAGTCCGAACATTTTCTAGTCCTGGGACATGCTGCACATGTGTGGAGGTCCTGTTTTGAGCACCATCGGGTGATGCATCTGGCTGACGCCATCAGCTTTTGGGAGGATATCCTGCCCTGCTGGTGGATGTAGGCAAGGGCCATCCTGTTTCGCACATAATGTTTGTCCTCCACTTTGTCCTGGAAGTAGAGGAGCTCAAAGCATATCGCCACCAGTTCCAACCAGTTTATGTGGTGGGACATGGGTTGCATCAGCCAAAACCCCATGCCATTCTGCTCTCCCCCACATGGGTTCTCCAAGTGGACCAAGATGGGTCCATGTATGTGGAGAGTTGCACCTGAAACTGCGTCAATGTCTGACCCAACATGACATTCTCCTGCTTGGTCCACCAAATTAGGTACCGGTGGTCTTATGGTAGTACTGGCAGCTGTGCTTGGTAGCCCTGCCCTGGTCCTTCAATGATCTGTCCCACAGGGCGGGCTCCAAGGATTGATGGTGTAGGCAGCCCAGGGGGACCTGCAAGTCCATTGAGGTCAGGGAGCCCATAAGGTTTTGCCAAGATCGGGCAATGCAAACCTCGAAAATCACAATTGGGCCTAAGCATTTGCAAAGTTCTAGAATGGTCTGTGTGTGGTGCAGTGAATGCAGGTCCTGTAGTACCCAGATCAGCCAGTCATCCTGGTACAAATGAATGCGCACTGCACTCTGGTGACTACCACCTGCGTGAGCCGATAGTCTTGGCAGCACATCATAATGACCACTCTCCCCTCCTCTGGCTGAGCAAACAGCTTAGTCGCCCATTAGGCTCTGAATGAGAGCTTTGACCTGCTCAAAGTCCTGAGTTGGTGCCGAAGTACTTCCCATGGGGGTGGAAGTGGGTTCTATGCCACCATGGATGTTACAGGGCAACATCAATGTCAGCTTGGGCAGTGGCTAGTCACTGGTAGCCTGGGTTGTGACTGAAGAATCCAAAAGCAACTGCTCCTCGACTTCAGTGCTGAAGTCCAAAGACTTATAACCAGGCATTGGAGTCAGAGCCCCCAAAGCATGGTCCAACAACATCAAAGGCAGATAGCGTGGCCGCTTGTGAGAGAAGCTTGTCTGTCACCATGTCTTGCATTGGGGAAGTGACAAGTTCCGTGGAGATCAGAAGTCATTGCTGCAACCTCCCCAGCCCACCTCTGCTCCTCCCATGAAGGGCCAGAGAGTAGGACTTCCAAGAGGCTCACTGTGGAAGCCACAGCAGCTGCTATCCTGGGTACCTGCTGGAGTTGCAAGAGCTCCTGAGGCTGCGGGCAAAACACAAGCTGGCTCAAGACAGAGGCAGTGAGCTTCTCATCTGAAATGACTGACTCCACCATAGCAGGAATACCAGTGTGGAAGGATGAAGACAAAGTCTCCATTCACAACTGGTACTCCTCACAGAGCTCACATTCTGCTTGCCTTCCAAGGAGGGAGGGACAGTACCTGGCTTGAAAGATGGGTGCATTAGGATTGCCAGCTGCTCCGTTGAGGTCTGGCCCTAGAAGGAGAGTAGCTGGCACTGCCAGTACAGGGGTTGGAGCTGCCAGAGTTGGCACTCAGGTTGCGGTAGAGGCCACAGGCTGGAAGATACAGGCGATGCTTTGCCTACCTCACTGGATGGGAATCTGAAGTAGGTGGCATGGGGGGGGGGGGTGCAGTTGCCAGATCAGATCCATTTGCAACTGTTGGTTTTTGGCCATTGCCTCCAAGACTGCTGAGATTCTTGGCTCAGTGGCCAAGGAAACTTTGATCATCACCTTAGGTGGCACCCAGCACTCAGGACCTTCACGAGTGGGGATCCTTTGCTGCCCAACACTTGTGACTATGCTGTCTCCTCTCCCTTTTTCCCTGGGGATTTTGAGTGAAGGAGCAGCAACCACCTGAGCCTGCATGCAAGCCACACGGGTTTGTTGCTGCTTCTCTAGTGGCATGGCTGGGGTGAACGACTCAGTGGAGTCTGACTCAATGGCTCCACACTCACAGCACACTGCCACACAGCAATTGCCTGTTTGCCACTGTCCTACCTCTGTCTGTGATTTGACCTTCCAGATGCCATCTTGGAAAATTTCAGTTTTGAGTCAAGATCAGCCCTACTTCCACAATTTTTCAAGGATTTGCAAGTCAACTAGCCGGCCCTATCTAGGAAGAGACCAGAAAGCTTAGAAAAGAAATTCTGCAGTAGAGGTAGTGTGCACAGCACTAAAACTGTTTCACCAGACGTAAAGTCAACGGAGCACCCAACTCTTAGAGAAAGCCAAAAATTGTGCCCAAGAAGAAGGGAGAAGAGGAATGGATGCACACCAGAAGTCCCCCTCCCCCTTTGCTTCCACAGGAACCAAGAAAATGTCAGACAACATGATTAGGTTATCATGGGACAATATAATGAGATATTTCCTCAGTCTGACAAAGTTGAACAAACAGAGCTCTAAAAATGCCTTTCTTACAGAGCAAAATAGCAGGCCAGTAACTGTCTAATCATATTAACGAGTATGCTTTGTGATAACAATTTTCTGTTAAAAGAAATGAAAAGGAGGGTAGTAAGCAGCTCTGTAAAATAGCGGGGTAGAGCAACTGAGCAGAAGCAAGTGTCCCCCTCCCAAGGCTTAAGTTTGGAAGCAGATAAAGCAAAACACTTTGTAATGAAAAGAATCAAAAGGACTATTGAAAGATATGTTTAATCCCAAGATTAACCACAGTAAAATCCAATCCTTTTTAAAAAACCTTGTCCATTTTGATGTTTTGGAAGACATATTTCATCAATCATGTGTCAACATTTATAAACATCTAGTCCCAGTACTATTTGAATACTTTTCATGTTTAGTAAAATATGTAACCAAAAATGCCTCGAATTTTTGCCCAAAACTTTTGTCCATATGTATATAACTCTTATGTGCAGATGGAATTCAAAACACTTTATGAAAATATAGTTTTGTCATAGTGTGCGGATGACAAGTTGCTCATTTTTGGGGTAACTGTAGATAAGCAGTATTACCGTGCATGTTTGGGGCAGTAAATTCTGCACATCTGGAAGCAGTGCATTCTACTCAGCAGAGCACAGGATAATTATAAACCTCGTGTTTCATTGATTCAAATCAATAGACTGTAAGAGAAAAAGTGAACATATGGTCAAACATGGTCAGCAGTAATATGTATGCAGCTTGAGGTGTACCACGTTTCTGGTGTGAAGTTTTTTAGTTAGCCTGGAGGTACATCTGCCCTCCCGGTGGGCCATGAAGTGACCAACAAATCCAGAGATGCCATTAGCTTGTGTGGAAGCAGCTTCTCCATACCACAGTATGAATGTCCGTCTTGTACCTCAATAATATATCTGTGCAGGCACAGCCCATGTACACACAGAGGCCTAAATATTTTTACTTTTGACATAAGCTGCCTAGAGATTAAGTAAATCCACAGATTTTGTTCGACAAATATCAATGGAGGTAGTCGTCTCCTCTTCCTGAACCTCGCTGCAGCAATGATAGTTCACAACAAAGCGATGCTTAAAAAATGAGCATGAAGGAAATGAAGATTGAATACAAGTAAAGCCTGATTTTCAGACACTGCCATGAGACTATTCTGTACCTGTTTCGTGGCCCTCATGCTAGAGAGGCGTATCTCAGAACCACTATTCTGAAAGAGACATCAAGGTCGGTATACTTTTTCAGATCACAAAAAAACGTTGCATATGATGCAGAAAGAAAGACCTTGTGGTGCACAATTAAAATTCTAGCTGTTGTAATAATTTGACAGGTGGATCAAAATTAACTCAGATTAAAAAGCAGAAAAAGATACACCCCTGTTACATAAGGGTTACCTGGTCTCACTCACGCCCCTGTAGCATGTGGATCACAGATTATTCACGTGACAAAGGGCATTGTGGTGATTTCGGTGTCGTTTTAATCATCATTTTTGTTTTTGTTATGTTTTTTGTTTGTTTTTTGTTTTGCTTTTTGTTTGTTTGTTGTTGTTTTTCATCTTTTTTGTTTTGTTTTTTGATGTAACAATTTAGCCATAAAGAGTCATGAAAATATAGGTATTTCCTTCTATTTCGTTTTCAGATGGTCATGGCTTCGTTAGGAGACAACCCAAGTATTTTGGAGGGTGATGTTGTAGATATACCATTTCTACCTGTACACCGGGCAGTTGAAGCAGTTGTGAAGTCTGAGCAAAACGGCCGACCAGTTTCGGAGCAAACAGCTCTGATATTCGGTGATAGAATCACAACATTTAGCGAATTGAACAAAATTAGCAACCGCCTCGCACGAACCATAATAAACAAATTAAAGGGCCTAGGGAAATACCCTCTTTCGTTCAGCGACGAAAATGCAATTTGCACATTCATCTCCACGAGTGACACGCACGTGTTCACGTGGCTGGCAATAGCCAAAACTGGGATCGCCATCATGCCCCTGACAACTTTGTCCTCAGTGGATAGAAGTCAAATCATGGTCAAAATCAACTCACCAATCTGCTTCCTAGTTGATCGTGACCTTAGCGAAATATTTAAAAAAAACAAGTTCCCTGACGACATCCCTGTTTTCTACATCCAAGACCTGATGAGAGAGAGTATCGAGAGCAATATGTCAGAAGAGAATCTTAATGATTCTGAGATGCTCCAAGTACCAAAGCCAAACAGCGTGTTCTTTATGGGTACCACATCAGGGACTACAGGAGTGCCAAAGATTGTGACAGTACGACAGACGGCTGCTATCAATAACCTTTATTTTTACACGAAAATCTTGGTCAAAACCGACAGAGAGATTTACTTGACTCACGCTGTTTTGCTGAACGACTACACAGAAACTTTTGCTTCTCTGATAAATGGAGGCCCACAGGTGATCCTGACAGAAGAACAACACAAAGATCCACAAGTCGTCGTACAAACTATAGATAAACACAAAATCACAAGGGTGTATTTTTTCTCACCTTCATTCTTAGCAAATATTTTGCTTTTTCTTAAGGTGCAAAACGATAAAGAAAGTTGCAAGTCACTGAAGAGCGTGGTTGGGATGAGTGAAACCATGCAAAAGAGCCTGGTTGAAGACTTCAAGGATTATTTCTCGGATCGTACCATATTATATAATGGATGGGGTATGATGGAAACGGGTGGAGAAATTGTAACTATTGAAAGCTTCCCGACCAGATCGGACCTAAGCGCCAGGATGTTTGATGGGAAGCTTTCAGTCGGCAAACCGTTGCCAAATACAAATATCTATATTTTGGATGATGATTTAAAGCCAGTGGCGCCGGGTGAAATGGGTAACCTATGTGTAAGTAGTGCTGCCCTGTTCACCGGATACTTAAAGTCACAGACCTCGAATTTGAAACGAAATCCATTTACACAGAAAACTGGGCACGAAAACATTTTCATAACAGGGGATTATGCTCGTATTGTGAAAGGCCGCATCATATTTGAAGGAAGAAACGTCCATCACGTTAAAATACGAGGATTCCGCGTGCATACGGGAGAAATCGGTGCCTGTATCACCAACAATGTACCTGGTGTTCTGTCTGCTGCAGTTTTGGGTTTGGAGACATCTGGGTACCAAACCGAACTGGTTGCATTTTATACAGTTCAGCCACGTTATACGGTCACAAGCGGTGACATCATTGCTGCCTGCAAAGAACATCTTGAAGAGTATAAAGTTCCTGTTGCAGCGCATCTATTAGAGATGATTCCAACAAAGGATCCAAATGACAAACTTGATGTACAGAAACTTAGAGAAATACACTATGAACACAATCGACAAAGAATCATTTCTCAAAAGATCACAAATCGTGAGTTAGACCCGGTCGCTGACGTTCTCTTCACAGCTGTAGCTGAAGCTTTTAAACTCCCGAAGCAAGCCCTTTCAGAAGACCTTAGCGTATTTGATATCGGCGGAAATTCTATTAATATTGTTTGGATCTGGAGTAAATTGAAAGAGAGTGACTATGATGTGGCAATCAATGACATTCTAGCTTGTCGAACACTGAATGACATACTGTCGCACATGCGCACACAAGGCCAACATCAACAACAAAAAGCGGATGAAAAATATCGGGTCGTCAACCTATTTGACCAAGAAGACGCCCAAGATACTCTGTATCTCATTGCCAGGGACTTCTCTGCCCGCAATGACCTGGTGAAGAGTGTTGACATAGATTATGAAACTTTCTATGACATGCTGTTGGAGTTCTGGGATTCTTTCAAGAAGTCAGATTTTTCTCATGCAGTGCGTGACAAGGAGAGCGGAAAGTATCTCGCTGTGTCACTGTTCATGCTGGACCCTATGGAAAATGATCTGGACAAACAGGCAATAATTGAGAAGTACCCCAGCGTTATGCCGTTGGCTGTATTCCTCGACCACATAGAAAAGCCCATGAAAGACATCTGCAGATCCTTTCCAGGCAAAAGTGCATATGGTTGGTTTTTGGGCATTGACCATGAACTAAACCTGCAAGAAACAATTAGAATTATGAAACTTTTAGATGAAGCAGATATCGCACGTGCAAAGCAGAGAGGAATCAAGCGATTTTGTGGCACCGCCATGCACCCAGTTACAAAGGTAAAGAGTGCTGATTAAGTTTCTCAAAGGGTAGTATGATTGTCTCATTCATGCATAACCATGCGTTATAAAATGAAGAGAATGGCCTTTTTTCTATAAGATGATAAATTATATTCTAATAATTTGCATGGGGCGAGCGATCGTTTTCGGTTTGAGCCTAGCAAGCAACAAAATTCTGCCAGTCCAAGTCACAAAGAAAGATGAAAGTAAGTAAGAATGACATCATTCTGTCTTCGTTTTTCAGGCAACAGGCGAAGATGCTGGGTGGGTTTCGGTGTATGAGCCTCGAGTGAGTCAGATTTGTCATGAAGGACAGAAGGTTTTTCCGGGGGTGGCGGACAACTTCACCATAGCAGCGCAAATGTTATGCTTGGATGATAAGAACGAAGCTTACACAGTGCGAGAGAAACTTCACCAATATTACGCTGGTGCCAAGTAATAGGGACCACTTGGCTCGACTATCATGGACTGTGCATTGGAAATAGGAACATCTGTTTGTACGAACTTAAGTACAAGTCTGTTAGTTGATTCTTTTATCTTCAAGTTAGATTCAGTGCTTTTATTTGTCTGGTGGATTTTTGTAAGTTAGAGTCAGGAAGGCATGTTGTCATATATACCATCTGAAGGGCAGTTGTTTCATATATATGGGCTATTTACGTAGTGTTTGTAAAAGCACAGACTTTGCTGTTACTTACCAAGTTAGGCTAATACGAATGCAGTGTGGCTTTTGCCAATAGCAAATCAGGTCTGCCAATACCATGGTAACAAGCTTAGATGCCATCACATATACCCGTGGATTCTATAAAATACCACTTGCTTGTGGTCAGTGAAAAATGTGTCCAGACAGATTAATGCCAGTAATTTATCACGTATGATTTACTGGGATGAATCAGATAGATGGTCTCATCGATAAACTAATGTTACCTGATACAGTGAAACCTGTTTTGAATACGCCCTATACTAAAACCCTTGTACTTAAAGTCCCGAACACAATATTTATCTGCCTTTCAATTCTCCTTTACTGTAAATTCCTGCTGTGTATTATTTTTTGCCTTACAAAGACTCATTCAATAGAAATGGCATGTAAAATACCAATCATTAATTCTAGTCAGCAATATCGGTCGGTCTCACTAGTACTTCCTTTGATATAATCAGACTGATGAAGCTATATTCATAACCCTACACGTATGTTTACAAAGGGCCAGTCTTGCCTTGCATCACACTGTTTGAATGTCACAAGTTTTACTATGTACATCGAAATTTTTGGTCAGTAAAAAAAAAGACCAAAACTCTCCGAATTACACTGTTCCTATCATCAAACCAACTGTACTTGTCAGAAATTATTATTCCTGCTGTCTTCACATATATTCGTGGCTAAAAGATGGAAAATTGGTCAAATAAGCACTAAATCTAACTTTAATTTGACCTCGGCTCACTTGTCAGTCAGCTGAATGTACAGGATGGGTTGCAGGCCGCACTTCCAATCATCCGTGTACTAGCGATTACATTTCAACTCCGCAAAACCTTTTGCCAGATTCTCTTAAAAACCGAGATATATATGAATGCATGACTCACTAATAATTGGTGTTACACTTTATCAGTTTTTATATTCACATAATTTTTGTTTTCATTTTTTGGCTCGAATCTTATAAAAGATCCCATAAAATCTCTGGCCAATTGCTTTATATTTGCACATGAACACTGCAGGGTTCCCTTAGATATTTTTCGAAAGGTGTCGCGATCTTTCTGTTATTCATGTATTTTGTGGTTGTTTGACAGTTCCAACTTCTTCCCTTAAAACGCCAACTGGGTTCAATTCAAACTTGGAGGGAGTCTACTTTGACTGAACTTTCACCATTTTTGTCAATGGAAGACACTACTGTTCATTACCATGATTGAATTTGACGAATTTTCAAATTACACAGTGATCAATTAGCGTACATATTAATGCGCTCAGCATCAGGTCACGTGATAAATGTAGATAATATTCCTTTCCTACATGACCCTTTGGCCGACATTTTATACTGATTTCCAGGTCATTTAGCCCAGGTGAACCTGCCATGGTCCTGTTGTTTTGTTTCTAATTATGATCGGTGTGCAAAAAGGAACCAGTCGTTAAAAAGAATGCAACGCGTTTCAGAATAAGTGCTCATTATATTAAAATAGAACCTGGTAGACACGGGCAATCCCATAAAATTCCATTCAAAGAAAGACAGACGACGAAATGCGTTTGGTCATAAATTATTACAGATATGAAACGAAAAACATATGTTTGCTACGTTAGCAGATATTTTACGTTTGTTTAACCAATTTTGATGATCCCCAAGAACTATTTAAATTACGAAACTTGATGACGTGAAAAAACTTAACACAGTAGCAACATTCTTTTCTGAAGCAATACAGACAATAGACTGTGCTTTTTTTCTTTCTCTCATTACTATGTTGTTGATATATTTTATATCGTTTGTATTGTATTTAACAAACAATGGCAACAGGACCACAACTTTGTCAAGCATGTTTCGCAACCTTTAATTCTCGGACACTTTTAAGCTCAACTGACTCGTCAGCCAGCTGAGCTTATAGAATGAACCAATTACGTTTTCGACTTCTTATCCAAAGCCACACCCACTACAAACATGATGAGGAACTACCTTAAGTGAGTTTCTATCAAATTTGTTTAAAAGGTCGCGTTCCAGGGATTTTTGGATTTATTGTGAAATTTTTTGTCTAATTTTCGGTAATTTTACCTAAAAAATCTTTATCTCCATAACCGGTTTTATCTCCATGGCCAAGTGCTTCAAAATTGCATGGAAACACTTTTGAGAACCGCTAGACTTTAATTTGTTCAACAGGAGGCGCTGTATTTTTTCTTCTTTTTTTTGGTACAAATTTATGTATGTTTTCGCTGTATGTAACTTATTCAAAACCGTCTCTCAGATTGTTCTGGAACTTGGTGGAAATATACCTTGTAAAAGGGTCGAGCAAAGCTCTTCCCTTTATGGTGATAATCCAGATCCCTGATTTTTAATATTTTTTTACTTCTAGTACTTGCTAGTTAATGCATGCATTATTGTTCATTTCCATGTATGTCAATGGGCACTGTAATCGTAATTCACATCGCCTTGTTCTCCTCTAAATCCATCGGCCATATTATCTTCAAGGTTGGTTGGGATGTATGTAAGAAAATTGTTTCCAAAGTCTGTACCAACGGTCATGCTCCATTGATTTTAAGATTTTGAACATTTTTTAGCAAAATCTTCAAAAGTCTTCTTCTCTGAAACCATTCGATAAAAAACTGTTTTGAAATTGCAAAGGGACACTTCTGGTGACCCTTAGACCCTAATTTGTTCAGCAAGTGACAATGTGATACTTTTTAAACGAATTATTGAGCGGTTTCGCTTTGTTTTCTACTTCTTTTCTCAAACTATGTGTTAGATTCTCTTTAAACTTTGTGGAGAATGTACTACCTGGACTCGATCTTCACCTAAGGTTTTTTGCATTTTATGATTTTAACGACTTATCAAATTTAGGAAATATCGGTAAGGGTGTATGTACATGTTTGCATTTTTGCAATAGGGAAAGCTCGAATGTGACACATTAACATGCATATTGGTTATGTTGGATCTTAAGCCTATAATTTCTGTTATGCAGTGAGAGAAAAGTACATGTGGGGTTTGTTTTAGCGTTGTTTATTTTAATATTCAAAGCACGAAAGCGACCGATTAAGACATGTGCCAAATATCATAAATTATAAAAAGTCATGAAGTTAAGGAAATGATTTAGAATTGGGAGGTGAATTCACATTTCTGATATTTATAAATTCCTGGTAATCTCGTGTGTACTTTTTTCAATAATTCTGGAAATTTTCTTTTCTTACCATCCATGCTATCTGTCATGCATGGCTATTCTTATCAAAGTCATATATCGTAAAGACTAATACACTACGTCATTCCTAAGTTTATGTAAACCGTTAATGTCATAGTCACCCTTCTTCAAGGGAGCACGCACCATACTCTTTGCTTTTGTTTTTATGTAGACCCTTTAATATCATAATCACAATTCGTGAAGGTAGTGTATACCATACTTTATTTTTTTTATAATAATATAAAGACCATTCATACAAAGTCACTCATCTTAAAGATTGTATACATCATATTTTATAGCTATGTCTATAACAATATCTTGAAGGCTGAAGTCTTAAAGGCTGTATACACTTCACAGCTGGATGCTTATCATATTATGTAGATCATTCGTACTTGTATGTATCACTTGACCTTTGTAATTCGCTGAGAACAAGAACACTTGCAGGTACAATATTTCAGACGAATTTCATAATCTACTGCCGTTGCTAGATCAGGTCTTGATCACTCCAGGTTTAATTACATTTACCTCTGTTGGGATGGAAGATGACACACGACTGATTGATATCAATTGACCTAGGACGCTATTTTCGTGATAGGTGCCAGGCATTGGGTGCAAATGGCTGCAGCATGAACATGTAATTTGTTTTGTAAAATCTTAGACTTGCATATTAAATTACAAGGGCAAAAGGTCTGCTAATTTTGCACATTAAACTTATACTTGCATCAAAGCTTTATCTCTGTTTGTTTTGTGTGTGTGTATGTGTGTATGTGTGTGTGTGTGTCTTTTTTTCAAGTGGACACATAAATATAATATGCAGATTCACTCGTATGGTACGGCAACATTGAACTTGTTCACCTGATATTAATTCCAATGTATCATACTGACTATGCATTATTTAATTAATAAGCTAATGGGAGACTTTTTTTTTTTTTTTTTTTTTTTTTTTGATTTGGCCAGCTTGATATATTCTACTGTTGAAATTTGAAACGAGGCATTTGAAATCGAAAGTTATCGCTGAAAAAGCCTCCCTTCGCCCCCAGGTCCCATTTTGGTATTTCCACCTTCTCGCGGCATAAATTGAAAACCTTCATTTTTACTATTTGGAGGTCAAATGTACCTGAGAAGAATGTGTGTAGCCCGACATGATTAAAATCGGATTAAAATCGACCGAGCTATGCTTAGAAGAAAATATTCAGATGTCCATAGGACCTTGATCTTTTAGAGGACACGAAGGTGATGCACACTTTGTCTTTGAGTTGCGCTATGCAAAACTTAACATTGTCCACATCCACTGATAACTTTTTAGGTTACCGGCTAAAACGCGTTTTATTGACTAGGTCAAGGTCAAATTGAAAGCACAGCATGAAATTATATCCGATGGGGTACAAACACTGTCCAATAGCCTCAAAAAGGTCATTGCTGAGTTTAGTATAATAACCTTCAAATTATTGACGAAAAATGAAAACCAAAAAGTCATTATGTACTTTCAAAATATACATCTAGGTCACACGTCAGGTATCAGGTACAAAGTTTCAGTACACGTGTGGAATTTTACCATAATGATGACTGGCAGGCTTCAGCTGTCCCTGAGATTTTACGTGTACACAATGAAACGCGTTATTTCATTATTATTATTATTATTATTATTATTATTATTATTATTATTATTATTATTATTATTGTTATTGTGATGATGATGATGATGATGATGATGATGATGATGATGATGATGATGATGATGATGATGATGATGATGACGATGATGATGATGAAATAACCACACTACCTGTCAGGTAGATTGTATTTAGATTTATACGCGGTCGGAGTCCACATATCCATAGAGCTGAACATCATTTGAATCAAAGTTTTTCCTCAACATGGCCATGTGACCTTGACCTTCAAATCCGACCTTACATGTTACTATTCCTAAAATGTGCTGAGTGTGCCAAGTTTACCATAAATTTTGGACCTATGGTCAAAAAAAGGAAGGAAAGAGAGAAAAGAAACAGCAGATGCCGAAACCTGGAAAAATTGTTTACTGTTGCCCATCAAGTGGTTCGCCAGAACAAGTAGATACAGAGTTGCTCTCAGGTGCACTTTTGGTCTGGAGATCCGAGTAGGAGTCAAGCTGTGACAAAATAAAAATAATTTTTAACATTTTCAAAAGTGGGTTCGGACTCCGAGGGTAGGCCAGTACGATCACACAGATATTTCATACAAACAAAAACAAAAACAAAAATGTAGAAATAAACTGTACAAATGCCACAAGCCTTCCCCTATATGACGGGGCTGCGGGAAATAGATATATCCGGTCGCTGAGAAGAAGCCTCCTATGCCATCGCTCCCACTTTCGTGTCACCTTTTCGCACCGTACACTGTTGACCCCGACCTTGACCTTTGACCTGTTGAGCTCAAATATACCATATTAAATGTGCAGATTGTTACAGTTTAGCCCAAGGTGAGTAAATTGGCTGAAAACTGTCGACGTTATGGCCAGTTGAAAACTTTAGGATGGTCAAATAAATTATTCAGTCACTACATGCATCTAACCCCACAGCTGTGTGAGCGCGGGCATGACCGACAAGATCTTAAGATGACATAGAGTCGGGGATCCATTAAACAACACTCAGGATACAAATTCCAACTTTCAGTGCCAAGTTTGTGGCCAAGTCATCAGCTTTCCCCGGCGCGATTTGGGTGCAATGCGGCCAAAGCGTGCCGAGGAAAACCTTAAACCCAAATCATTAGATTCTGCTGAACTACAGGCATGCTAGTACTTGAACGCAATGTTTTTTCACAAGGAAAGATGAGTCTAACATCCTTAATATAAATGATAGCTAGTTCGACTGCAGTCGCAGTTGGTACTGAAACAGGTAATGTCCGGTATTTATCTTCCAAAAAATCCTTGTACGCCAGCGTTCCGCCCACTTAAAAAAATTAGGCCATATATTAAAATGAACAAATTGTCTGTTTTAATGTGCAAATGTGTGCATCAAGAACTCTTCACGTACTGCGAAGGTTTTCGAGCAGAGTAAACCACTCTCCATTTCAAACGTATATTTAAAAATCTTCTGGGGACGTTCGCTTTGATTGCGGACCATCCCTTTGAACATGTGACTACTTATCGACAAAGTTATTTTAGAGATATTTTAGGTCAACGTATTAGTTTGACTGACTTCTCAGTTACCTGAGCTTAGGGGATGGTCCGTGGTCCGTCGTTATCGTTGTCGTCGTCCGTTCACATTTGTATTTTCGATTAACGCCGTGACCGGATCCTCTCCAAATTTGGTGGGATTGTACATTGAGTGTGCTCAATTCGCTATGCACCGTGGATTTGGGGATTTGGGGATTTGGGAGGGGGGGAGGGGTTTTTTTATCAAAATCTTCAAAAATCTCCAAAATTACTGGGCCAATTGCTATGAAATTGCATAGGGATACTTAAAAGGACCCCGACACTTTAATTTGTTTAAAGGCTGGCGCTGCAATTTTTGTATTTGTAAACGATTTTTTTGTAAGTGAAGCTATTTTAGACTGCTCCCAAGCGGTCATTCAGATAATGCTGAAATTTGACCCTATATTTGTTGGCGTTGTTCCGCCAAGGCACTGACGAAGAAAGCCAAGTTTATGACTTAACGTCAGTCGTTGCATTCATTGTGTCAGCAATAAAGTCTTTGTATGAAGCCCCTTCCATCCCTTGTCTTTTAACATAACCCTAATGTCCTAGTTCACATACTCTCTCTCTCTCTCTCTCTCTCTCTCTTTCTCTCTCTCTGTCTCTCTCTCTCTCTCTCTCTCTCTCTCTCTCTCTCTCACTTTCTAATCGATAGAAGAATTTGAAGGGCAATACAATAAAAAAAAAATAGCAGAGGAAATGAGTTCTCACAAGGAAACAGGAAGAGGGTTAGATTTCGTCTATTTTAATCCCATTTCGCGGAAAGTAATTGTCATTACACTGCAAAATGTGCTCAGCCTATGCAATCCATACGACAATGATTTCTTTCATGGGAATTTTTCTGGCGAAACGTCTTCTGGACAGGTAGGCTATACTTTTCACAAAAACTTAATACATTATGATTAAACTCCGGTTTCTGGCAGTGATAAATAACCAGCATGTTGAACAAAACTATGCTTTAAAGGAAGTATGTGCCACTGCCTTCAGTATCCAATTTCTGCAGAAAAGCTAATTTTCAGCTGCCTATATCTTGTCAATTGTGTCATCAACCATACACAGAATATGTGCGAGACTCTTGTTTTTTCCACTTGATGTTACAATGCAACGTCCATCTTGCGCCCAAGGAAACAGGATAATGATTTTTCACGAGGAAATCATATTAAATTTTCCGACTGGATATATTGCCAAAAACTCCGTGGCTATCATAGGCACTCGCCACGCCACCTGGCACCATCTGTGTTCGTGTCAGCGTAATGAATGAATTCTGAGAAGCCACCTGGCTCCATCTCTGCTCCAGGATAGATGATGTGGGAAGGCCTGTAGCGAATATACTTGGGTGCCAAGCCCTTTTGGCCGGATAGACTCTTTGACTGAATCCCATTGACACAACGTCCGGGCAGAGTAAGCACGGTCAAATCCTACTAACGCAACATCTAGGCAAAAAAAATTAAGGCTGATCCCTATTGACACAACAGCTGGGCAAAAGGAGTTTGATGATTGTTTTGTTGAGATAGGACATTATGTAGCTGATAAAATACCTCAAACTAATATGTGTAAGGCATTTTACACAGTAGAGCAAATATGCCTGACACTGAACGCTTTTGCCACAACAGCTGGGCAGGTAGATGCCGTGACTATATACTCCCCTGCTGGGACTACCTTATATTTGGGCACAACAGCTGGGCAAATTTAGCACGGTCAAATCCTACTACCGTTACAGTTGGGCAAATGAATAATGGTTAAGCCTTATCAGCACAACAGCTGGGTATTTAAGCACGTTAAAACACTGTTGGCACTACAGCTGGGCTTGTAAAGAACGGTTGAACCTTGTTGCCACACGGTACAACAGCTGGGCAATTACACACGGCCGAATCCCATTGGCACGGCAGCTGGGCTAATGAAGCACTGCAGCACTTTATTTGCTTAACATCTGGGCAAATAAGGATGGCCGAACAATTTCTGAACAACAAATGGGCGAACAGACGTTTTACTTCAACTGAAACTGCCATACGGCTGTCTATTCTGGTAAAAGAAAAAAAAAAAAAGATCAGAAAAACATAGGCCTATCATGTATTTATTCTTGCATTCTTGTGTACACGTAATTTTTTCCAAATGTTTTTTACTTCATGCTTTCTACCATCAGAGAAATAAGCGAAAATAAAAACACAGCAAATTCACACCCACATATCCCAAGAGTCTTAAAAATGTACTACATCAAGCATAGTGACTAGCACCATCATATACATATTTGTATTTTAACATGTTCTTCAAATGTCTCAAGCATATATTTCATATATTAAACTATATTATAGAAGGTGCACTCATTTATTTAAATTATCGAATATTGTCTGAATTTCCTTTAAAACTAATTTTTGGGGGTTCAATTATTTCTCATGTCTTCTTTCCCACTCAAGAATGGTGGAAATTTCTTTTTACCACATCTAAAGAAGGTGCGACATTCCTTTACTCAATAAACATGCATAAAAAGTTTCCCTGCCAGTGACATGACAAGACTACAGCTACCAAACCCTATCAGACACTCACGTGTGTGTTTGGGGGGGGGGGGGTAATTGTATCCTTGACAGCCCATTATCGCCGGGTCTACAGTGATCAGTTTTTGTCCGCAGTTTGCTTCAAATTTTCATTGAATAATTGTTTCTAGCGAACTCTTTCAGTGCCAACTGTGACTTAAGTCGACCTACTTAAAACGTACTGCTCTGAATTATAAGGGTGTTGGATTCACATTCCTTGCAAAAAGACTTTTCATTGAAGTCCCAGTATGCCTGTAGTGACATAGAATATAATGGACCTGGTCAACAGCTTTCTTTGGTGTGCTTTGGGCTTGGAAAAGCTAATGGATCAGTCCAAAATGTAGCATAGAAAGACCTTACTGTTGCATAAGGCGTGTTCCATAAAAATTCATTGCCTCCGCACCCTCTCCTAACTGGGTACACAATTGTTCAGTTACTCATCCCAGACAAAGAGTGTTAAGGCCTCCGTCAGTCGTTTTTGTTTTCACCCAGCAGGCTGTGTTGCAGCTGTGGCTATAGCAGCGGTAGTGTCAGTTCCCAGGCAATGAAAACCCCCACTGTCTATAGACCAGGGGCATTGGTACTTGAATGAAAGCTC
This sequence comes from Hermodice carunculata, assembly GCA_964020975.1. Taxonomy (NCBI): domain Eukaryota; kingdom Metazoa; phylum Annelida; class Polychaeta; order Eunicida; family Amphinomidae; genus Hermodice; species Hermodice carunculata. The sequence goes on along the minus strand of OZ026615.1, from coordinate 204,317 downwards.
TCATTCTCAATTTTAATGTTTTCATAATATAAAATCAACTTATTTGTAAGAAAAAAGTCAGGAATTGTTAGGGAATGAGTAAAGGTATATATAACTGCAGTCAATACGGAATCACATGAATGCTCCTTTTATGTAGGCTGGCAACTTTTGAAGTCAGTTTTCAGTGTGTGCCTAGTCCATCAAGGTCTACCACAAGTTCAATTTAAAAAATATAAATCCATGCAGTTTGCAGGATAACATCAATGCTCCGGCTATGTACATTGGTCATCCCTCGAGCCAGTTGTCAGTGTGTATCTGGTTAACCTAATTCATTTGTAAAACAAACACCGATGTTGGTTTTCAGGGCCATGTGATGACAAAATGAATACGTCGCCGATGATGCATCAAAAGTTGTGGTGCAGGGCCCGTATAATTAACTGTGTAGGCTTCTAAATACTATCTGTTAACTGAGAGACGACATTGGAGATAGAATATTAACACCAGTAACACTTTATGATAAGTTGTCGGTTGTACAGTATCTATACACAAAATTTGTGGAACATCAATTCAAAACATAGAACGATAACACAACAACAGTATTTGTACATGATTTGCAGCCACAGGAACAAAAAGGTATCAAGGTCTTCGGAGAAGTGCAAGGCGATCTCAATGGGAAAGGTTATGGGTCGTGAAGGCGAAGAGAAGCTTTATCTTTCTTATTATAAGGCCGTGGGCCTATATGATGGGGCATTGAACCATTTGAAGCTGTTGGTGTCAAGACCTAAGCCTTAAACATTTGTGCCAATTGGGAAAGTAAAATTGCAATTGCTGCAAAATCCGACAAGATTCTTATATAATTCAGGAAAATGTGTGCGCGCACGTGTGTGTGTACCATGCGATATACAATATGTTGACTTAGCATGTAACTGGTAGCTTCCATTTTACTATGAATGTTGAAAAGTAATGGGTAATAAACCCGTGGTAATAAATTTAAACAAGTAGCATAATACTATGGCCATAGAGTGATAACATGTTGAGTGTTTTGGTGTTTTGCAGCTGGCTGCCAGTGATTCGTAGATTCATGTGGTGTGCGATTTTTTTGTCACCACGACCATCATTGTCACCATCATCACCATGACCTTCATCATGATTTTTGTCAGCATCGTCCTCCACATTATCATCATCGTCATAACTGATTGTTGTTTTATCTTCATTTTCAGTTGACTCTTGCTCATCGAGAAGTTCAGGTGGCAAAGTGGCACATACACACTGGCAAGCTGCAGGTAACACATCATGATAATGTAAACCAGTGTTTGCAATGGAAATATATGATACCGGTGGGATAGTGGAAGTTCTTTGCAGTGGTCATTTTTTTCCATTGCAAAGTTCCACCATGTTGACAAAACACATACATTGGACATAATAATGTTGCAATGATATACATGTTTACATCTGATCCCCAACTGGTAATTTTGGTGTTGCAAGTGATGATCAAAATTGTCCATGCGTATGCAGAGAAGGTATCGGTGTCTCCTCATGACTCGACTGGTTTTGAAAATGGAGCACATGTACTGAATGTAGTGCTTCCAATTGGAACAAGAAAGTACCAACTGCCTTAAAAGTAATTTACATTACCTACAATACGGAAATAACTGTATCTTCTTTCAACATGGATGGTGAAAATATATGGCTCTGGTCATATTTTTTTTTCATACCAGCAGTGACCGGTACAGGGTTAAACTGTATGACAAGAGATACCTTCAAGTCTGACAAGAGATGCCTGCAAGTCTGTAATTTCTGTTTGAAACATATGCACGCACCCACGTTAGAAATATCAAAGCTGTACAAGCATCAATGGAAAATAAAGTAAAATGAAGTATAGTGAAAGCTGTCATATTTTATTTGGCAATCAGTCTTGATTACCTAAATTATGTTCTTTAACTATTTGAACAAATGTCCTTCACAAATTTAATATAGTTGTGGAAAATACAAAAATATGAATGAAGAAGTAATAGATATACTTGTTTTAGTTCTGGGATATGGGTGATAAAAGTAAGTGAGCCATTAGTGATATTTGTTTTCAGTATTTATCATGAAATGAGTGCATGGCACAAAATTATTGACTTCTAATTCATGTAGGCCTATACTGCTGCAAAAGCTTCTTAATTGTCATTCAACACAGTGTGCGAAAAATCAATTGGGAAGTACTATTTGGACTTTTTTTGTGTGGTAAAAGTGGGAAAAAAATAACTACAGAATGTAAGGTTTTTTACAACCGCCCCCTCCCTCAACAGCAGTTAATGGAGGCGAGCACACTCTGTCCCACTTGGATGTGAATTTCACTCCGCAACCTTCCATTCTGCTAACGACTTGAGACAACTTTTACGCTGGGAAGGAAGGCACGACTCAACAACTTTCACGCTGGGAAGGAAGGCACTTACACGCTCAGGAAGTGACTGCAGTGTGAATATCGTCTGCTACTGCTGTTAGTGTTACGTGATGGCAGGGAGTGCCGCACGTCATAGGTCTAGAGAATCCCCAATACAAGGGGATTTAAGTGATACGTGTTCGTCATTATTCAATACGTGAGAACTGAGCGTTTAACTTTTTCTCTGTGAACAGTGAAAACTTTATGAAAAGCATAATCGAGATTTTTTATGCAGGCCTATATTTTTATAACTGCTAGAAGTGCATTTATTTCATCTGGTAAAACACGTTTATCGCGGTGAGAAGCCTCTCGCCTAGGGTTTCGACAATCACAAATATATGACGTTGGCATTGGTGGTCACCGCAATATTTTAAATGAGGTATAGGCCTACTATAGAACTTATAAACACTCGCTTCTTATATATCATGAAAAGTGTAAAGTGCCACCACAATTGATGACTGTAACTGTAGGCCTAAGCATTAGATTGGAATATAATGATCGTGAATGTAATTTGTAGGCCTAATTGGGTAAATCGAAAGTTAATAAGTTCAAGCATTGATTATTTGTCCTAAAAATCACAATGAAGACCCCAGAAACCCCCTGCAAATAATGACGCATTTTAAGAGATACACCTTGAATCTGAACAAAAAGACGGGCTATCAATAGTACCGCCGCACCCCCGTAAATCAACACCTCTCTCTCTCTCTCTCTCTCTCTCTCTCTCTCTCTCTCTCTCTCTCTCTCTCTCTCTCTCTCTCTCTCTCTCTCTCTCTCTCTCTCTCTCTCTCTCTCTCTCTCTCTCTCTCTCTCTCTCTCTCTCTCTCTCTCTCTCTCTCTCTCTCTCTCTCGTTCGTGTATTGTGGGCGGTCTGTGTGACGAAATTCGCCGGAAACAACAGCCTGGCCGGGCGGGCGTTCCTCCAGCTTTCCAGGCAGGGGCACGTCCTAGTCCTAGATTCCTCTGAAATCTATCATAAAATAATTTTATTAAGAAAACATAAACACTTCTTAAATGCGGTAAATTTTGTATTTGAAAGCAACTTTGAAATCGTGTGTTGCGGTGAATGTGGGTCGATGGTCCGTCATTTTGTTTATTGTCTTAAGTTGATATTTGAAGTGTGGCCTATTCTTTTGCGGGACACAGATTGGCTGGTCCCCGGGGGCTCGTCCTGTGGATCTTCATTCTATTGTGCGCCACCTGACGGTCCGTCAAAATGTGGCACCCGCTAAAGCGTTCGGAACTCGTCGGAAGTTCAGTCCACGCCTCCGGTAACCAGTGATCAAAGATAAAGATTCCGATTAATATAAAGAAGGGATTTAAAGAATGCAGACACGTACATAAAACTGTGTGGGTTTTTTTTAGCGATTGACAATTATTTGGCGTTTACCCAGAGAGCCAGAGTATTTTCCATATTATCGCCCCATATGCCGCCATCTTGGCACAACAAATTCGAAGTCATCACTATACAAATTTCACGTTACCACAAGAGCTCTCTTGCGCTCGCTAATATGAATGGGTGTAACCCAGAAAGGGGAGCGAAGCGCAAGTTTGAATTGAATTTGATGATTTATTTTATTTTATTTTTTATTGGTACATATTTCGAATCTAAGTTGAAACCTGACATCAACTATAGGTATGCACGTCATAAAATGAACTGAAAAAGGTTTGGCCATGTACATGTTTTATTTAACCTCCGTAAAAACGTATATAATCACAAAAATGTACTGAATGTTATACATCATCCAAAAGCCCTGATAACATTTTTTTTAGCTTTCAACTTTTATTTTTTCCAAAAATCATAACTTAGAAAAAAGACCTGGATAAGTGTCATTTTTTTAGGCCCAACCTTTTGGCAAACGGATGTGACGTCCATTTTTCGGTTTTTCACCGCAAGCATTTATATTGTGAATTTTTATGAAAAAATATTTATATGTGCAAATGCGCTTGTTAATGCTGAATCCAGTGGTGGGCTGTTTGCCAGATCGGTCATTATGGTTTTATCACCTTCGCGCGTTCAACGCACTTTAAAAAACGTCATTTTTTGCCCTTTTCATCATAGTTCCGGCTTCATCCGTTGTCTGCTTATCGCAGTCCTCCTTCTAACGTTTAATTATTTGAGCATCATGGAATTCAGTTTTTGTCACACTTGAAGATAAAAGGTTTGTCATTCAGAATATATATACCGTTTTCATTAACACCATAAAATGCGGTCGCCTACAGTGCAAGAATAGATGCGACACATTAGCAAGATGTAGGCCTACATCCACACGTAAACAAACAAACAAAAAATTGTGCGCTTGCATCGATAACTTGGGAGTCTCTTGAGAAGGTTCTAACTGACTGATTTTTGTCTTACATTAATAAAAAAAAACATATAGAACTTTTATTGTCCTGTTTGTTCTAATATTTGTATAATTTTAGAATTAGTCTGATGAATAAGTTTGTTTACATTGCATTCTCCCTAACTTTTGTGTGGGTTTTTCACTTTTTCTTTTTACATACATCATTCCTGACTTGTTTTAATAATCGACTTCAATTTGGGTGCTCAATAAAAGAACTTTTACCTTAAATTTAGGGCTCTGCCTCTGCCTTTTTTGTCCGCAATCGTGCAACCCGGTCTGAACGGTGGCGCCGCAGTGTGAGAGTCTGAAGCAAATTGTCGTCTGCTGCGCTGCCAATCATTTGTAAATAGTGACGCAATCTTCATAGGCGGAGACTCGCGCTGCTACGTGACGTCACGCTTTATTGTGTGAGGCATGGAAGCACGGACATGCGATAACTCACACACTCACAGTGCCAAGTTTGTAATTTATGGTGCATAGAAAATAAATCAATGCATTCAATTTAATTAAGTAATTTGTGCACCCCTGATTTTTGCCACGCAATGCATAGAGAGTTTAAATTTAAACAGTTTATTCCTATTTAATTCAACCAATCGCCATGAACCATGGACGGCGGCCCTGTTTGAGTGACTTTGGCTGCTAACCAATGGGGACCGATTATTATCTGATTCTGCTGAAGAAAGCCAGTTTACCCATTGGCTTCCGGTCATGGACAAAAAAATCGAGCTGAACAACATGTCGATCGTGGTGGGTCCCATTGCCGTAGAGGGAGCTTCGCTCCCTAATATGTAAACGGCTAGCACCGTAAAAAGCAAGCACAGCTTCAATCCCTTGGAATATACATGTATACATTTAATATGATGTAGGCATAGCCTCAGATGCGAGCGTCAGCATTGCAAAATATCTACAATGACGTCGGTGGATTAGGCAGTAGCAGCTGGTCGTTAGGTCCCTCTAGCGGCCATTTGCTAAACCAGTCTAGAGGGGCGAGGCCGTATTACCTTGTACAGCTGAACGAAATTATCTGCCGCATAGCCTTTCTTTTTGTTAGACACTGTTCCGCAAATTTAAGTATTGTTCCAAAGATCCTTATAGCGCCATTGAACTAGTGACGTATCCTGTGGCAGAGATGAAGTGCGTAGGGAGAGTGATTGTTGGATTGTCACGGGACAACACCAAATCGGAGCAGGCTTTGGCAACATGGTGGTTAGGGGCCGCTGGGGGAAAAGTGTGACTGGAAGTTGCGATCTGCAAGGTCCATAGAAGCGACCTGGTGACTGCACAGTGTGCAGATATTAGTAAGGTGAAACGCAACATGTGCAACAAGTATTACATACTTTGGGATGTTTATTAAGGTTACCCAGCCTCACACCTGTCAAGTTTTTCTATTCCATGGAAACCCATTTCCAGGCCCAGAAACGTGTTTGCCAGGTCCACGTTCCACTGAGGTGTTAACAATGCAAGTTGGTGAATCGTTATCATTTATTACACCCTGCCAACAACGTTTTCTGAAGCCCAGTTATGAATTATTGACATGCTTTCCATAATGGCCGGTACGTTTGAGACTTTGGTGTAAATAAAACTGCGAAAATTACTTGGGATGCCTAAAACACGCAACAGCTGCACCCATGTGCGCATGCACAGTAGGAGATGACGAACAAAATAAACTTCATTGGATAGATACTGAGTACTCTTCTGATTGGATAATTTACCGTTCTGTTATATCCTAAATTCACATGTGTTTAGGGTAAGAGCTCGCTGATGTTTGTTATAATTATAGACTTTTGAATCAGTAATGCTGTCCATCCGAACTCAATGCCTCTCAGAATCAACCTCAAATTCAAGACCAGAAGTTGTTTGGAAGGCCTTCATCTGCCTTTTTTCTGAACCAATACAGGTGAGGAAAGCATTGAAATATAGGCATAAACTTAAATGTCTTTTCTTGGTTCATGATTGTAGATGTTGTAGTTCAATCCAGTACAGTTCTGTGTAATCCGGTGGTGAAATGTTGTGAAATATGGTGCAATCCTGTTCCATTCGGTAAACAGTGATACCACTTTTTCACAACAGGTGTCGCGCTGTTTGGGCAACTTACTCCAAGTTGATTTTCGCCACAATGTTCGGTATTACTGCGATTTCAGCTGGATTCTTAACCAATAAAATCGGAAACTGAATTAAAGGCTGCCTCCAAAAGAATGTAATAACATTACTTGGAATGCCATGCTTTTGGCGGAAGCACTCTTTTCAAAATCGCGCCGCCCACAAAAACGATGACTTTTCATCAGCATACCATGGGAAAGGTATAGCCTTAACACAGAACAACAGGGCTAAGTGAACAACCCATGCTTAGCTGACCTAGACATTCATCACACTTGCAGCTCTGTGAACTTGCGATAGGATAAAGGTCACCCATGTACTGAGTACGTCTGACCTTTATAGATGAACACTAACATGTGCAGCATCAAGGTCCCAGTTCAAGTAGTTCTCAAGTTATAGTGAAGAGTAAAATTCATGTATATCTCGCACTGTGACCCCAGAAACGAGGTCAAGGTCATTCATGTACTGTCTACGCTTGACCTCCATAGAGAAACATTAACATGTGCAACATCAAGGTCTTAACTCAAAACAGTTCTCAAGTTATCAGGGGAACAGTGCATTTCCTGTCAGTTGTCCTGTGACCTTGGGAATGAGGTCAAGGTCCAAATATCACTGGAGCATGATCATTGGCACAAAATAGGTAGACACTTATAAAAGTTACATCCCTAACAAGTTTGGCACAAATCTGGCCAAAATTATATAAGGTATAACCATTACAAGGTATACCCATTTCAAACTTTCCCATTAAAACTTTTTTAAAGATTTTATGAAAAAAAAATCATAGAATATCCAAAAATCAATGGCGCGTTACATTTAAACAAACTTGATAGAGACCCACCCAAGGTACATTGACACCAGGTTTGAAGTGAATCTGACTGACACTTTGTTAAGAGAAGTCCAAAAGTGAATTACCATTAGAATGCATTAGAATTGACTTACATAGTAAGCAATAGAAAAAGTGCATTTAACGATAAGTACCGGAATTAAATAATAATAATAATAATAATAATAATAATAATAATAATAATAATAATAATAATAATAATAATAATAATAATAATAATAATAATAATAAAAAAGAAAAATTGTAAATCCACAGCAGTGCTACCTAGTGAACATCTTTGTTTGACCCTTTCACAAGGAACATATCCACAAAGTTTCAACTTAATCTGAGTAATGGTTCTGGAGAAGAAGTCACAAGTAACGTAAACAAACAAAAATTTGAAAAAATGCAGCACCACCTGGTGAACAAAATAAGAACTAGGAGTCCCTAGGAGTTTTCTTGTGTAATATCAAAGCGATTGGGTGAGAGGTTGTGGAGAAGAAGATCTTTTATAAGATTTGTAAAAATAAAATCAATTATTATATATCCAAAAAATCACTGGAGCGTGACCATTTGTACACACCAGGTAGAAACCCACCCTAGGTACATTGCCACAAAGATTGAAGTCAATCTGGACGACAGTTTTGGAGAAGAAGTGGAAATAAGAATAAGCATAAGAATGCCCATTGACTTACATAGTAATCAATAGGAAAGCTGCATTGACCGATAAGTACCCGAATTGAAAAAATAGTCAAATATTAGGATTCATCAGCAGTGCCACCTAGTGAACAATTTTGTTTGACCCGTCCACAAGCAACACATCCACCAAGCTTCAGCTTAATCTCATTGACGGTTCTGGAGAAGTTGAAAAAGTGAAAACAAACAAAAAAAATCATAAAAAAATGGGGAAAAAATGCAGTGCTACCTGGTGAACAAACTAAGAACAAGGACTGTTCCTGCATGATATGAAAGCAACTAGGTTTCGGAAAAGATTTTTTAAGATTTGTCGCAAAAAGGAACAAAAAAACTCATAAAAAATCCAAAAAATAACCGAAGCATGACATCTTGAATAAACTTGGTAGAGATCCACCCAAGGTACATTGTCACCAAGTTTGAAGTCAATCTGGATTACGGTTTTGGAGAAAAAGTCCAAAATGTAAATTTACATAAGAACGCCCATTGACTTACATAGTAATCAATAGGAAATGTGCATGTACCCAAATTAACCAAAAAGAAAAAAGAAAAAAAGGTAAAAATTGGAATCCACAGCAGTGCTACCTACTGAACAACTTTGTTTGACCCTTCCACCAGAAACATATCCACTACGTTTCAGCTTAATCTGAGTGACGGTTCTGGGGAAGAAGTCAAAATAAAGAAAACACACAAAGAATCAGAAAGAAATTGAGAAAGATTGCAGTGCCAGCTGGGAAACAAATTTAGAACAAGAAGTCTCTAGGAGTATTCCTGTGATATCAAAGCAATTGGGTCAGCAGTTTCGGATAAGAAGACTTTTTAAGATTTGTCCAAAAAGAAAAAAAAATAGATAAATAAATAAATAAAAAATCCAAAAATCAATGGAGCGGTTTCGATTTTTTTTTTTGTAGATTTGTCAAAAAATATAACAAATTAAAAAATCAATGGAGCATGACAAATTTACCAATTGAACAAACTTGGTAGAGACCCACCCAAGGTTTATTGTTACCAAGTTTGAAGTCAATCTGGATGACGGTTTTGGAGAAGAAGTTCAAAATGTGAATTAGCATTAAAATGCCTATTGTGTTACATTGTAATCAATAGGAAAGCAGCATTGACCGACAAGAAGTCTAATTGAAAAAATCGTTAAAAATCCGGAATCAGCAGCAGTGCCACCTGGTGATCAAATTTGTTTGACCCTTTCACAAAAAACATATATACCAAGTTTCAGCTTTATCTGAGTGATGGTTCTATGACCTTAGAAATGACATCAAGATCAAAGACCTATTCTGAGTCTAACTTTCATAGAGGGCCATCCTCATGTGCAAGATCAAAGTCACAGTACAAATAGTTCTCAGGTTATCACGCAACCAGTAAAATTCATGTTAGTGGCCCTTTGACCTTGAGGGTGAGGTCAAGGTAATTAATGTACGGCCTCAATCTTTCCTAAATAGAGGACCACCAAAAAGTTCAATATCAAAGTGCTACCTTCCCCAGTTCTCAAGTTACAATGTGAAAAGTAAAATCCATGTAAGTGTCTGGGTCCTAGTGACCTTGGGAATGAAGTTAAGGTCACCCATGTACTGTCTAAGTCTGGCCTTTGGGAATGAGGTCAGGGTCACTCATCTACTGTTTAAGTCTGGCCCTGATTAAGGACTACTAGCATGTGCAATACGAATGTCCTAGCCTCAAAAGTTCTCAAATTTCGTGCACTTCGCCATGTGACCTTGAAAATGAGGTCAAGGTCACCCACCTACTATACACGTATCACACTCATACCCAGAAGTGTCCATATGCAATTTCAAAGCAAGTGGCACAGTATATACAAGGATAAAGACATTTGAAGATTTAGCCAAATAATGACCCCCCCCCCAAAAAAAAATCATTGGACTATGACCGTTTGAACAAACTTGGTAGATACCCACCCACGGAACACCCCACCAAGTTTGAAGTGAATGCAGCTGATGGTTTCGCAGACGAAGTCAAACATTGTCAATTAGCATTGCAAACCCTACTGACTTTACAATCTCCATTGACTTGCATGGTAATCAATAGGCATATAAAAGCAACAAGAAGAAATTGGACCGTGACCATTTGAATAAACTTGGTAGAGGCCTACCTAAGGCACAACCCAACCATGTTTGAAGTGAATCTGGCAAACGGTTTTGGAGATGAGGTCGAAAATGTGAATTACCATTGCAGTTCCCATTGACTTACGTAGTAAACAATAGGGGGTCACAGACCACAGTTATAAATCCTTCTTTTATTCATATTAGCATTTTCCAGTCTAAAATAATTAGGATTTTGGTATTTTAAAATTCCATGAACGGCATTTTAACAGATAAAAATGTCAGAAAAACATGGATGGATTTTTGGCACATAATTCCCAGTACGCTTATTTGTGATAATTGAAATACGAAACAACACCTGGATGTCAGCTTTATACAGGTGTATGGATTGTGCTCTTCCCAGGGTCACATCATTGTCCTTCCCCACCATAAAGCGCCACCTGGCCTGGAAGACAGTGCACCTTTATGACCCCCAATGAAGCAACTCTGTGATGCAGCAAACCTAACTTAGCTAATTTTATTAAAACAGGAGCTACAACATGCTAAAAACACAGTATTTTCACAATTACGGACTATCTCTGTTGGGATGCGCAACCAGCCAATCACAACTCTGGTCTGTAACCAGGAATGTGTGCATTGACCAACAAGTACCCGAATTGAAAAAATTCGTTTAAAATGAGGGATCCACAGCAACGCCCCCTAGTGAACGACCCTTCCACAAAGAACATATCGACCAAGGTTCAGCACAATCTGAGAGATGCTTTTGGAGAAGAAATCAAAAATTACAAAAAGGCACAAAAATTCATGAAAAAACTTGAAAGTGGATCTGGCCAAGGTTTTGGAGAAGAAGTCGAAAATGTGAATTGTGAATGGACGACGGATGGACTACAGACTGAAGATGGATGCCTCACCCTCATAAAAGTTCAGCTGAATTCTCAGCTGAGCTAAAAATACAAAAAATTTGCAGCGCCACCTGGTGAACAAATTCAGAAACAGGAGTCCCTTAGAGTGTTCCTGTGTGATATCAAAGCAATTGGGTGAGTGGTTTGGAGAAGACTTTTTAAGGTTTGCCCCAAAACAGAACCAAAAGATTCATAAGAAATATAAAATAATCACTGCAGCGTGACCAGTTGAACAAACTTAGTAGATACCCACCCAAGGCACATCCCCACCAAGTTTGAAGTGAATCTGGACAGACGACGCATGGACGGACAACGGACGGACGGACGAGGGACCCTCAAAAAAGCTCGCCTGACTGACAAGTAAGCTGAGCTGAAAATCAAAACATTCCAGTGATAGGTTTTCCAGAAGAAGTCCAAAATATAAATACAATAGCCTTATATACTAAACAGTGGTAGCATCTACCAAAGTCAAACATAATCTTAACACACAAAAATTCATTAAAAAAAAAATAGAAAAATTGCAGCGTAACGTGGCGCCCAAAACAAGAACTAAGTGACCCCATATGTAATACATATGTAAAAGAAATTGGCTAAGTAGTTCTTGTGATGAAGATTTTTTTTTTTCAGAAAATAAATTTTAAAATTCATTTTAAAAAATAGAAAAATTATTGCATCATCATCTCCTTTGCAAACTTGGTACAGGTCCACCTGGGAAATGTCCCTGTGCAAAATCAAAGATACCATGCACCTTTTTTTGAGAAGAAGTCGAAAATGTAAAAAGTCTCACAACAGACGGACGGTCGGACGGACGGACGGACAGACAGAGGTTAACAGATGCCATTAGCCGTGCTGACTGACAAGTCAGCAGAGCTAGAAAGGGAGTGAAATATTGTCACAATAGACAACAGTGTGGAAATTGTTCATATTTGCAAGCATCTATGTGCAAATATTTACTCACATCATTTCCTTACTGGGTATGCTCAGGTGAGATGAAATTTACATATGGCAAGACAGAAGAGTCATATTTTTTGTTTACAAAAAAAAAATAGCAAATTGCCCATCAAAACGGACAGTGTTACACTATGATTGGACAGTAGTTGTCTACAAAACACAGTAAATTTGTAGAGCAGGCACAGAGCTCCAAAAAGAACAAAAAGAAGAAAAAAAATCCAAAAATCACTTGAGCGTGACCACAGACGAGATTTACAGAGAGGAGGTTGGGTTTTTTTAAACTGATGTAAGTTTAGCTGATTTTTTAAATTTTAGACAGAATTGCACCAAATTGGAACGGGATCCATTTAATAAATATATGGAGACATCGCTGGGAAAGTTTTAGTGATAATTCCAGCTATTTTTAGGCATTTTGAATCAGAAAATTTGAGCGAGCGGAAATAGAACAGTTAGCGTGAGAGCCGCCATTTTGAATATTATTAGCGAGGAGCAAAATAATAAACAGATACGAGTGAAACTACAGTCAGTATATTGGTTCATGGTGTGCCACAGAGTAGGAGAGGAGCAGGGCGAGGGAAGGTAGCAAGAGGGAAGTGTGCTAGAGGGGGAAGCAGGCAGAGGGTGTACAGCCTGAGGTAGGATGGGAACAAATAGGTGGGCGGGATGAGAGGAGACAGAGGAAGGGGCAGGAGATGGGGGAGAGGTACAGAGTCAAGGGAGTTGGACAGAGAGCAGGGGGGCAGAGTGAGAGGTACACATACAGTGCAAGGGATGCTGTGTGTGGGAGGAGTTTGGTTGAACTGGGCTGCTTTGTACCTTTGAGGATTCAAGGAAGGAGAGTTTTAAGTACAAGTGTGGGAAGTGTAGGAGGACTGAGACTTGAGAAGTCCAGTTGGCAGAATTAGAGGAGGCCAGAGATAGGAGTAGGGCTGCAGGGGAGAGGGTTAGCATGGTAGGGGGACAAGAGGGTGGTCGGGGGCAGACCAGGGAAGGGGGGGAGAGCTGATAAGACAGACAGCGCAGGGGGAGTCAGGGACCAGTGGACAGGAGGGTATAGGGGAGGAGGGACAGATGGCAGGGCAGACAGTGCGGGAGGAGACGCAGTCACCGACTTGGACAAGTTGACTTCTATGTGTTTTTCCCACAGGGTGATCCGGGCCTCTGTTTCTTGGGAGTCACTGTCCTGTATCTTGATCCTCTTACAATCCTCTGGCGGATTTATCTGTATGAAAAAATGCATATGCAAGCAAAGCGACCTAGATTTTTGTTCCTCTTTTTCTCACTGGATGTCAATATTACAATATGTCAATATTCAATTGGAGCCAGATGGTGTTGGTAACATGCAGGATAAAGCGGCAAGACAACCTGTGATATCCATCTGACAACGAGAACATGCGCAATGACGTGGAATATGTATGCAGCCACAGACGTACTGTCATTGGCAAAATATGCCACCGTATTGTGAATATTTCCAAATATCATTATATTAATATATGGGAACTGTTGTGTGGTGGAAACCAAAATGAAAGTGGTAGATCTACCTGCTTGATTCAAAATGTTCAAAGTATGAGAAGTTAAAAGTTTACGAAATTTTGCATGATTTGAATAATATCGCTAAGAATGATATATAATTTGATTACAAATGATCTTTCATTATTTGATTTAAAAACGAGATTGATGTCTTGTGTATATACTTTATTTTTTCTAACCTCTTTAACGATGCCTAGTACTGAAATTCTTTTTCGGGACCCAGCCTGCAAGGCATCCTGCATGGCTTGTAATTCTGCGCACATCCCATGTGCAGCACGTGTCACAAGTTCTGGAGTAGGGTAAAGGGAGCAACCTTGGCCATTGACCTAATTCTGGCCAATTTTAAGAGCCCTTAATTTAAATATATATGAACTTATCGCGAACAAACTTTATCAATTCATGTGCTTTTCATTATACTATTTATGATTAATGATTCTTTGGTGACTTCCTTACAATGTGGAAGGCGCGAGAACTCCCCCATTTGGGCCTTTTTTTCGAACTGTCAATCGTTCTGAGTAAGTTTTTGTCAAATAAAATGTTTTTTAAAAGACACATTTCACACATAATAATGGTTGTTATTTGCATGGTAGGCAAGATGTCGCGTCAAAACATAAAAAATGTGTTTTCAAAGGAAGCAAAATGCATTTGGTTTAAATCAAGATGGATTTTTTTATATTTTAAAAGTGACATTGAAACAATGAAGTCATTTGGTCTATATTCTGGCCACCTAGTGCCATACTGGCCACAGCCTCTACCTTAATCTGGCCATGGCCAGAATATTGTCAATAACAGGGCCAGAATTTGGCTCGGTTTCATGAAATTCAAGTGGAATGCGTGAAGCTATTTCCAATTGACGATAAAAACAAAAAATGATGTGCAAGGCCTGTTTAGCTCATTGAGTAGAGCTTATAAATTCAAGTGAAATGCGTGTATCTATTTTCCATTGATAATAAAAACATAAAATGATGTGCAAGGCATGTTTCGCTAACTGAGCAAAGCTTTTAAATGTCTGCAAGACTGATAATTATTCACAAAGATCCCTAAAACTTAATGCTTAATGTGATTTCCGTGCAAGTTGTAGAATATGTGTTGCCATAATAAAGTTTACGGAGGCCAAAAATAAGACATGAGAGCAATGTACTAACTAGGAAAGATTTGCTTGCATCCATATTTGTTAGAGTGCCTTCCAAATGTGAACTGTTTGAAATGCTACACTTTCCATTATTCAACATAATTTATTTATTAGTTAAATTTGCATAAATTGAAATTCTAAAACTTTGGTTCTTGGTTCTTTGGATGTGGCCATGTCACAATAAACTGAAATTTGAATGACACCACTATCTACAATAGCTTTGAAGCTATTCAAAGATCTTAATTTTGTGTATTTGCCTAATTTATATAAAATAAAAGCCTACAACTTTTGTTCATGGTTCATTGGCTGTGGTTATGTCACAAAATTACAAATTGAAGCGGGAATTGCATAAGAGTTTTGAAGTTATTCAAGATTTAAATTTTGCAAACTCACCTAACTTGCATAGATTAAAATCCTATACAAGATTAAACGGCATTGCTCTGCAAAGTAATTATTGAACAGCTCAGTCTTTTCTTTGCTATCAGCAACTAGTGCTTCGCCGTTTTTTAAAGGCAGGAGTTCTAACGTTTTAGCTTCGTTTGAGCCTAAAATTTCGTTAAGAAGCTTCCACCATAGCTTACTAGTGTTTGAATTAGTATTACTCAGTGTAATATTTCCTTCCATTTTCCTTTTTGTGGTTTGCTTTGGCTTTGAGTACAAGGTGACTTACTTTGCGTCTTAAACTTCGACATTTTGACCAGTGATCTAGACTGTTGGTTGCTTTAGCTTTTTTGTGCATTCGATTTCTTTTCCTTATCGACCTTTTTATTTTGCTTGTGAGCCTCTGAGGTTCGCCTGGTCTGACCGTAATAACTTTTGTGGGTATAAACAGTTTGGTGGTTTCGGCAAACACCTGAGACTACTTATTTACCATTTAATTTACATTTAAATTATCTAGTTCACTTTACCTGTCTATGTGACAAAGTGATTCATTTAACCCTATGTGGCCAGGTTGTGCGTGCCTCCAAACGTCTTTCTTATAGGCAGGTGACCCATGCACTTTTTTTATTCAGGGTGCAGAACACTGCGTGGTGGTCGCTTTTACCTGTGTCAATTGTACTGGTCAATTTGACCAGATCTGGACTTGAAATTGCTGTTATGTGAATACATGTAGCTGTTTCATTTGGGAAACACGTGTTGGACTGCTTATATGTTCTGTCAGGTCATAACTAGTCAAAATTGACCGCAGTTTAGAATTCTCGAAAGTCAACTTGTCTTCATTCAAATCGCCCGTGATAATACTATTGTGTATGCCAGAGTTTTTAGCCTGTTCAACAGACCCTTCGAATTCTACCCAGAACTTTGTGGGTGGTCTGTAAAATACACCGATTAACCATTTGTTATTACCTTTAGTTGTTATTTCAACCCAGACACATTCCAATGTTACCGATTCCAAGTCGCGTCTTCATTTAGCTGGGACTTCACATAAACACATACACCACCTCTTTGACCGACCTGTCTGTCACATCGAACTAGACCTTCTTTTGGACTTGTATAGGGCAGATGCCCCTGGTGTTCCGAGCCCCAGAGGCTGCAGACCCATTTTAGGGATACTGCCTCATGGAACCATATAAGCAGCTGGCGCCTGCAACAGACTTGGAAACGTGTTAATTCTATTATGTCATCAGAAACCGACGAATTCAGCCATGTCTGAGAAAAAGCAACCATGTCCTACTCAAACGCAAAATCGTAAATATCTTCAGTTTTATGTCTTTAACTACGTATATTCTGATGGAAGATTGATACATCACTTTGCGATTTCGAACCGCTACACTAGGTGACATTAGATGCACTAGTGTTTAATGACTCTGTGGAAATACACGTGCTGCTCGATGCGTTTAATGAGCCAGGGCCAGGGTTCATTTCAACATCACCACATAAATTAACGCATCTCGATTGATACATGTGAGTTTGCATATAAACAGTAAGGATTACATCTCCTACAACTTAAAACCTGTCTGAAGTCATACCTTCTTTGGTAATTAGAACCACGTGATCACTGTGTGCCAATACCCTAGCGGTGTACCTCAGGGATACATGTGGCATGCTACATTTCTCGTTGAGAGGACTAGCAGCAGGGGGGTGATTGGACCAGGTATACGCGGCCACCGCTGCCCCCACCCCCTCCCCCCGGGGACCCCCCGCAGCCGCCCGCCGGGCCCGGCCGAGCCCCCACATCCCCCGGCGAGGAAGCCCGGAGCGGCCCCTTAACTCGGCCGGCCGAGCCCCCCTCGCCCGCCCCCGGGAACCCCCGCCGACAACGACACACAGTGTCAGAAGCCCCCACCCCTTCCTCCGGGAGCCCCCCGCCAGCCCGCCCGCCGGACCCGGCCGAGCCCCCACCCCCTCCCTCCCGACCGCCCCAAGACCCCCACGAAGAGGCCCGCCTCGCCCCAAGCCCCCTCCCCCGGAGACCCCACTAGCCGCGTCCGCGAGGCCCGCCGCGCTCCCCGACCCCCTCTCCCCGGAGAACCCACTAGCCGCGCCCATGGAACCGCCGCGCCCCCAGCCCCCTTTCCCCGGAGACCCCACTAGCCGCGAACGCGAGGCCGCCGCGGCCCTAACCCCCACAGCTCCAGTTCTCCCCCAGACCCCCGTGAAGAGGCCCGGCGCGGCCCCCTGGGGTAGTTGAAGAATGGTTAGCCGATCAGTATGGAGAGCAAATTAGCCAGCATCTACTACAGCCCTAAGGGGTATTGGAAAGGCCTCGCCGCAGTGAAGAAGCTGGCGGCGGCCGCAAAAGCCCCCCACGATGTAGCCCGGGCCTTGTTGGAGAGACAAGCCGTTTGGCAGGTCTACCAGCCTCCGCCCCGCTATGTCCCCCGGCCGCGTTTTGATGTTCGGACCCCCAACGAGGTCCATCAGGCTGACCTCTTGTTTCTGCCGCACGACCGGGTAGGACGCAAGGTCTACAAGTATGCCCTGACCGTGGTCGATGTGGCTTCACGCTATAAGGAGACCGAGCCCCTGACTGCCAAGACAGCGGCAGAGGTCGCGGCCGCTCTCGAGAGGATATACAGGCCGGGGTCGCTTCGATGGCCTAGGCTGCTGCAGGTCGACCCCAGAAGGGAGTTCATGGGCGCTGTCTCCCAGCTGCTGGCCAGGCACGACGTCCAGGTGAGACGCGGCCGGGTCGATATCCATCGCGATCAGGGGGTCGTGGAAAGGTTTAACCGGATCCTGGCTGAAAGGCTCTTCGGGCACCAGTATGCCCAAGAGTTGGTTGACCCCTCCACTCGCTCAACCGAGTGGGTGCGTAGGTTCCCGCAGTCGTGGCGGCCTTAAACAACGAAGTCACCCGGCTGACGGGTCGCCGACCTTCGGAGGCTACTAGACAGGCCTCGACGAGTTCCCACCCGGCAGCCCCTGCCCGGAGGCCGGTGGGGCTCGAGGAACGGCGTCTGCCGCACGACACCCTTGTTCGGTATTTGTATCAGCCGGGCGAGCTTGAGGGCGGGCGCCGCCGGGAAACCGACCCCGTGTGGAGTTTGACTGTCCACCGGCTCGCCCGGGCCGTGGCCAAGACCGGGGAGCCGGTCATCTACTACCTGCAGGACGGCCGTCAAAGGGCCTTCGTCCGTGAAGAGCTTCAGGTGATCCCCCTAGATACCCAGAAGCCTCCAGCCGGCGCCTTACGATAGGGCTGCGGCTCCGCTTTTCCGGTTGCACTCTAGGCACACCAGGCGCACGTTGTCTCGAGTGTGTCCCTGGTTGTTGTCCAGTCGGTCGACGCTGAACTGCCTCGAGTCTTTGGGGGCGTAGCACCAGAGGAGGCCGATGTTGCAGGCGGCGCAGTGGTTGCCCTGCTTTTCTCTGAGGGCCTCGTCGTCCGCCATACGGAGGTTGTTTTTGTGCCCCTTGGCGGCGTCGACGCGCTTGTAGGCCTGGAGCTTGCGGCCGACGTTTTTGCGGGCGGTGGCCTCGTCGAACGGCGGGGGCGGCGGGCCGTCGGCGTCCGGCGGTGGGCAGCATCTTGCAAGCATGTGGAGGTAACGAACTCGCGAGACCGCGAAGTTACGCCAGGTTAGACCACTGGAGGTGGTCGTCCACGATCCAGACCCGCTGGTCTTCGATCGTGAGGCCCTGGGAGCTAGGCACGGTCATCGCGTAGCCTAGGCCCCAGCCGTCGAGGACCTCTTGTGCCGTCAGAACGCTCACCTCGACGACGTCGTTCGGGACTAGCTCCTGCTGGTCGGGCTGGCCGTCACCGAGCAGGGGCCCAGGTATGGTAACCATAACGTTCTGCGGGCGCGTGTCTTTTGGGCGATAGAGGAGGGGATGGGCTCGGTCGGGAAGGCTTCCCGGTGGTGCTCGAAGAGGAGCTTCTGGGCCTGGTCGCGTGGGACCTTCCGCGAGACGAGGACAAGGTCCCGTGGGTGCCAAGCGGTCACAAAGTCGTCCCAGCCGTGACACTTTGGGATAGCTTTGCGCATCTCGCGGCACTGCACTTTGTCGGGCTGGAGGCGGATCGCCTGCTTGAGGGCCTTCAGCTCGTCGCAGAGGCTGCGGCGGTCGATCGTGAGCTCCTCGTAGTAGTTGGCCCGCCCCTTCAGGAACTCATGGGGGCTTTTTCCTGCAATCGGGGGGGGGGGGCTGGCCCTGGTCGCCGCAGCAGATCACCTGAACGCCCCGCTGGTCGAGATACTCGAGGAAGGTCTCTAAGGTATGTCTCGGGACCGTCATCGCTTCATCCCAAACGATGACCCTGGGCACGTACTTATGCCCCATCCTTTCGGCCGTCCACTCTGTGTGCGGAGACCACCTGAAGAAGCTGTGGTAGGTCTGAGCCTTCACGCCGCGGCCCCTAAGCTCTTTGGCCAAGCGGTGGGTTGGGGCCAGCACAAGGGGGTTTCGCCCGCGGAAGACCTTGATCGCCCTTTTGGTCTTGCCGAATCCATCGGGCCCATTGAGGTAGCAGAGCGCATATCGGGTCAGGGGGTCGGCCCAGGGGGGTGCTGTGCTCTCCTGGACGTCGTTCTCGGCGCCCCAGTGTTCGGGCTTGGGCTCGTAGGCTGCGCTTTCCTGCGGGAAGTAGATTCTTTCGCCCTTATCCCTCCACTTGGCCGGGGTAACTAGCGGCAGTCTCGGTTCCTCTAGGAGACAGTCCGGACACATGTCCTCTCCACAATGGCAGAGCACAGGGGCGACGTATGCCTTTACGTCGTCGAGCTTGTGAAGGGCCGTTTTGCGAACATAGATCGAGTCGGTCGCAACCCGGACGGCCTCGTCGGGCGTGAAGCGCCGGAGCATCTCGAGGAGGTTTATGTGGCTGTACGACAGCATTGAGGCCCGAAGATAGGCATGCTGGGGTTGACTCCCGTCGTAATAGGTGAGAATCCATCTGGCCGGGCACTTTTCTGGAGCACCGACCAGGGTGCCGCTCTGGCGGGTGTCGCGGACGAGGAAGTCGAGCACGCCCTCATCAGTGACCAGCCGGCGGGTAAGCCTCTTGCCGTCAGCTTTGGCGCCCTGGGTGAACTTGCCGATCACCGCGCAGGCCTGATCCCGGCTGTCTGGCAACCACACCACCTGCTGTCCCTTGCAGGCGAGGATGGCCTCGGCCACCTCGAGGCTCGTGAGGAGACCCGTCTCAACCATGTAGGCGAGTAAGGCCGTTGGCGCCCATTGCTTTTCTTTGAAGTGGGAGCCAAACCAGGCCGCTACGACAGAGGGGAGGCCCTTGGCGAACTACTAGGCGCTGATCTGGGCGAACCCGGTGCCGATGTCAGCAGGCAGGGGACCCCGAATTGTTGGAACCATGGCGCAGCCTCTCCGTGGCCTGTGAAGCTTGCGGGGTAACACGCCTTCATGTCGATGGAAACCACATCCTCGACGTGGTAGGCGGGGGCATTCCAGAGGCCACCGTGGCCGTGCTCGATGCAGCTTTTCTGTACCTCCTCAAGCAGGTTGACCGGCGTGGGCTTCCAGGCGTTCTTTTCGCGTGTCACGACGCTCGCGGCGTGGTTCTCTCCGAAGACCCTTTCGGCCAGGGTTTCGGGGTCCTCGGGCGCCAAGTGGCGGCAGGCCTTCACCAAGGCGTCGTGTGTCTCCTGGGTTTGGAAGGTGCGACCGTCCTCGAGAACGAACTGGTCGACCGTGAGACGCTTGTTTTGCCCTCCCCCCAGGACCCAAACGGCCTTGGCTTCGTCTCGGGTGGCCTGTTTTATGGCGTCCCAGACGTCGCCTTCGGAGATGATGACTTCGCGGGCCGTGGGAAAGTGGAGGTCGGCCCCCCAGGCGTGGCCGTTGTGGAGGGTGAGTTCGATCGGGGCCCAGGCGCTAGCCCTATACTTTCCGGAGCTATAGAGGTCGGCCCCGGCGATGTCGCGGATAATGATGGCCCTCTTGAGGACCTTTTCGAGTCCGGCAACATCCTGGAGGGTTGTGCCCCCTTCGTGGACCCGAGCCTCCCACTGGGCGATTTTCTGGCGCCTGGCTGGGGTGAGGCCCTGACCGCGTTGAGCCCCCTCGAAGTGCTCGATGACTCGCTCGGCGACACAATTCAGGTCTCCGTCCCTCATCGGGGCGAGGTTGCCTTCGTCGGGCTCGCTGATGGGGTAGAGGCCGTAGACCACGACCGAGACCGGGTAGGCCTGTCAGTAGTACAGCCGGTCGGCCCCTACCAGAGCGCCCGGTCGTGTCTGTGGGGTCACTTCGAGGATGTCGCAGCCCCGGGTTCGGCCCTGTCTGAGGGGGGCGAAGCCTTCTTCGACCGCCCACACGCCGTCCCCCTGCTGGCGGAGGAATTTAACCTTGACGAGGTACTCGCCCCGGATCATCCCGAGGACTCCCGCGGCCCTTTCTGTGGACAGGGTGTAGTCCAAGACGATGTTAACGCCCCTAACGCGGATGTTGGCGTCGACGTCGCCGAGGTCGTAGGGGTCGAGGGTCTCCTGCCTTCAGGAGCTGAAGACGTGGGTGGCGCCCTCTCGTCGGTGTTTGGCCTTGGCTCGCCGTAGGAGCCGGCCGGCTTCCCCGTCAAGCTCTCCGGCGCTTGTTGGCGTGTCGAGGTCGAAGTTGTCGACAACGTCGATCTGCCCTAGGCGAGTAAACTCGTCGGCGGCGTCTCTCTCGGCCCGTCTCCGGGCGTCGGCGGCTTTGACAGCCGCCAGGGCCACCTTGTAGCGGTCGAAGCGCTCTCGGAGGTCCTGAAGGGCTACCCGAGACCGAGGGTATGGGGGCCAAATGCCGGTTAAGGCTTCGACCTCCTTTCGGAGTTGTCTCGCCTTTTGTGCGTGCGTTGCTACCATGCTGCTGGCGGGTATTCTCTAGCGGCGTCCATTTCTAATTGGGCGGCGGCTAGCTTCGTCGGCCTGTAAGGGCGGCAGCTCTATATACTGGCCGGCATATTCCGGGGCGGCCCCAAAAAAATAATAGGCCGGCGCCGACCTACCGACCCTACAGGGTCGAATACCTCCACACGGCCGCAGCTACCATCGTCGTGGTTATAAACTCGTGCGCCATCATCGACCATATATTCCGGCCGTTCATTCGGCAGCGCTATCCGAAAAAGTATGGACGCTGCGTCCGACCCCCTGACGGGGAGGGCTACGTTCGAAAAGGCACCCATCACCTGATCCTCGTAAGAGGCGGGAACTGTTTCGACGATAACATCGACGAGATCCTCGAGGGAATGCCGTCCCTGACCGTCTCGGAGGCCCGGGGGAGGGCCGCCCCTGTGGGCCTGGCGCGTCGGTGGTCCCTTGTTTTCGGGGGCTGCGCCGGGGGGTCGGGGCCTGTGGGCGTGGGGTTCCCGGGCGGGTTCTAGGGGCTTCGGTGGAGGCGGCGGGCCGAGTTAAGGGGCCGTGTGCGGTCTCCCTCGCCAGGGGGTGGGAGGCGCGGACGCCCGCGCGGCGGCCTAGAAGGGGGGCATTCAGGGGGCCAGGGTGGGAGCCGCGGCGCCGCCCCCCGGGCTGGTATGATCACACCCCCTGGTGCTGCCTACAAAAGCAGCTGTTGAAACCGCGGCGGAACGCCGGCACGCAGGCCTGGCCCGGATACGTCTACAGGGCACGGTTCGGAGCCGCGGCCCGGGGGAGAGCGTTTGATGACTTCACGGGCCGGGTCCAGTGCGTTCGGGAGCTCGACGACTTGGGCCTCCGAGGGATGCTCGGCGAGGTCCCATCTGTCCCCTCTAGCGAACCGGCCTTGCATGCGCCGGCCGACCGGAGGCTGTCCGACACGAGCCTCGAGGCGGTGTTGGAGGGGGCATTGGCCCCCCAGGCCATTACCGGCAAGGGCTTTCATGGGGCGCCAGCAGAGTTCACCCCCAGGGGTGGGAGTTTCTCCGTTCGTGTTCCAGGCGGGAGGTTGTCGAGCTGGGGTCTCAGATGGGCCGGGCCGACGAAAATTCGGTCGATCATGCTGTGGCGTCGCCTTCTCGCCCGGACGTTCCTGGGGGAAAACGGCGGCCCCGGGACCCGACTCAACGATGAGACTCGACAGCTCGTCAGCGAGATGGGCCAGACCGCCGGGCCTAGCATGCCTCCGATTGCAGAGGCCGCCCCATCGGCCCGCAGTGACATGCACGCCGAAACTCCGGTCGAGAGGGCGCGGCGTCGCGTCGAACTCTTATTATCATCGGCGGCGGCCGGGGGAACGCCCCTCGGCGGGAACACGCTCAACGAAGGTATCGAACACCTTGCGACCCTCCTCGGCGCGGGTCATTTGACCCCTGAGGACTACCGCCGGTGCGTCGCTGAACTCGTTGCCCTATAATTAAAACAGGGCGCACAATGATGATAGCAGCAATATGCACGAGACACCAATAAGCATCTCGGGGGTCCCCGGGCCAGACGGCCGACTTGATATATGTGACAAAATGGGTGACTATAGTAGTTTTACAATTTCCACAAGTCTTGCCATTATAAGCAAGAACTTGTGTTACAGTATTTGCTTATTGTTTGCTGTGATTTCACGTTTTCACTAAAGTCAAATGTGTTGTCTTTACCAAATATAAGGGAAAGAGAAGTCTCCACCATCACAAAAACAGCATGTTGCAGAATTATCAGCTGCAAACATGCATGATGGTGTCCTGCTGACAACCCATTGATTAATTTATTTGACTATCGAAGCCTTGAATTTGTATAATTGGCCTTTGACGTGTATGTGAGCAAGTTACTTAAAAGGATATTATGCACTAAGGATTTTTTGGTGCATATGTTTTGAAAATGCAGGCACCTATGAAGTAGTAATCTACTTGTTTTAAAGATTTTAAGCATTTTATTACTTTAATGTTTTTAAATTGCTGTTTAACATTTGGCAGATTTTATATGCATATTTTAGCGGTCACGGTATCCAGTTGATCCTGGGTTTTATCTGTAAATAGCTTTTGATTATTGTAATGTCTTACCTGTGAGGCATTAATTTACTTGTTTCAACTTTTCAGGGTTTTAACTCTTTCTTGTTTTTAAGGTGCTCTTTTAACTTTGTCAGATTTTATTTGTATATTTTCAAGGTTCTGTTTTCTGCTTGGGATGTTTATGTTGCATTTCCTCTTTCAGCATTTGACTCGTTTGTTGATCAGGTGTCTGTCTTTTGAGGTTGATATTGTTAGTTCATGTTGAAATTACAGCCAGTCATTCTGTTTTTCAACTTTTGGACAGTCAGGTTTATTTGTTGTTCCCTTTCTGAGATTGTTCATGAATAAACGTGAATCATTTTCTCAGCATAATTGGATACTGGAGGTTTGCTGATTTTCCCCCAAAATGGGTGAATATAGTAATATTACAATTTCCACAAGTCTTGCCATTATAAACAAGAACTTGTGGTAGAGTATTTGCTTATTGCTTTGCTGTGATTTCACGTTTTCACTAAAGTCAAATTTGTTGTCTTTACCAAATTTAAGGGAAAGAGAAGCAGCCACCATCACAAAAACAGCATGTTGCAGAATTATCAGCTGCAAACATGCATGATGGTGTCCTGCTGACAACCCATTGATTCCGAACCAGGCCGCGACGACAGGATGGAGGCCCTCGGCAAACTGCCATGTGCAGACTTGGGCAAACCCGGTGCCGATATCCGCAGGCAGCGGGCCGTTAATGGCCACCCGAGTCATGCGGTTCCCGGGGTGCCCGAAGCGTTGGAACCATGGTGCGGCTTCTCCGTGGCCTGTGAAGGAGGTGGGGTAGTAGGCCTTCATATCGATGCTCACGACGTCGTTCACGCTATAGGAGGGGGCATTCAAGAGACCGCCATGGCCGTGCTCGATGCAGCCTTTTTGAATCTCGTCGAGCAGGTGGACGGGCGTGGGCTTCCAGCCGTTCTTTTCGCGGGCGACATCGGCCGCCGCGTGGTTCTCACCGAAGACCTTTTCGGCTAGGGCTTCGGAGTCCTTGGACGCCAGGGGGCGGCAGGCCTTCACCAAGGCGTCGTGTGTCTCCTGGGTTCGGTATGTGCGTCCGTCCTCGGTGACGAACTGGTCGACCGTTAGGCGCTTGTTCTGCCCTCCCCCCAGGACCCAGACGGCCTTGGCTTCGTCCTGTGTAGCCCCCCGGATGGCGTCCCAGACATCGCCGTCGTAGAAATGGACCTCCCTGGCCTGCGGGAAGCGTAAATCAGAACCCCAGGCATGCCCGTTATGGAGAATGAGCTCTTTTGATCTATGCCACCCCTGGTATTTGCCACTGTTGTAGATATCGGCTCGAGTGATGTCGCGGACGATGATTGAGCGCTTCATGATCTTTTCGAGCAGGGCGACATCCTGAAGGGTCGCCCCGGTCTCGTGAACTCGGGCCCCCCACTCAGCGATTTTCTCAAGCCTGGCGGGGCGAGTCCATGTCCGCGTTCAGCGCCTTCAAAGTGCTTGAGGACTCTTTCGGCGACACAGTTGATGTTGTCGTCCCGCATCGGGGCAAGGTTGCCTTCGTCGGGCTCGCGGATTGGGTAGAGGCAGTAGACAACGGCGGACACGGGGTAGGCCTGTTGATAGTATAACCGGTCGACCCCTACCAGAGCGTCCGGTCGTGTATCTGGGGTCACCTCGAGAACGTGACCCTCCGGGTTTGACCCTGCTTCAGGGGGGCAAAGCCGTCTTCGATGACCCACACGCCGTCCCACTGCTCGCGGAGGAACTTGACCTTGACGAGGTACTCGCCTTCGATCCTTGCAATGAACTCTGCGGCCCTTGTTTCGGTCAAAGTGTAGTCCGTGATCACGTTCCCCCCGCGGATGCGGATGTTGACGTCAACGTCGCCGAGGTCGTAGGGGTCGGGGGTTTCCTGCCGCCAGGAGCTGTACACGCGAGCGGCGCCCTTTCGTCGGTGTTGGGTCTTTGCCCGCCTGATGAGCCGGCCGGCTTCTCCTTCAAGCTCCCCGGCGCTCGTTGGCGTGTCGAGGTCAAACTCGTCGGCGGCGTCGATCTGCCCTAGGCGAGCGAACTCGTCGGCCAAGCCTCTCTCGGCCCGTCTGAGGGCGTCGAAGGCCTGCACAGCCTCGAGGGCCACTTTGTAGCGGTCGAAGGTCTCGCGGAGGCCCTGAAGGGCTACCCGAGACAGGGGGTAATTCGGTCGAATGCCCGTCAAGGCTTTGACCTCGTCCCGTAGTTGTCTCGCTTCTTGCGCGTGCGTTGCCATGTGTTGTCGTCGGGTGGGTATATCCTACGGGCCGCCTCTCTCTAACAGGGCGTCGGGGGGTATTCGGTAGTATGCATAATCGCGGCACAAACAATTAATTGCGTCTCGGTCTATATTGTAAGCGCAGGGAGGCGCCGAGCCCAGGCGGCCCTACAAAGCAGCTCGCTCATAAGCAGCTTATGGAGTCTGTGGGAGCGAGCCTCGGCCGGTATGAGCATTTTTCGGATCATGCTGCCGCCGCAAGTATGACAGACGCGGGGCTCTGTCATAGTGCCCCGGCCACAGCGGCAGCAGGGCTGGGGGGGGGGGCAACACCCTCGCCGCATAGCCGCACGGTGGATCTTACAGGAGGTATCTAGGCAGCATTTGCCGCACCGGTCGCCGCGTCCGACGATCAACCATTCGCATGAGTCGTGTCCTTGAGGCATTATGAAGTATACCCGTATATCATACGGGACGCCCGTCTTCAAATGGGTGTTGTGCTGGCTATACCCTCCGTAGCCCTGGCGACTAGGAGGGTGGGCGTCACCTATTAGAGACTGCTTTTTATATAATACTCTCAGGGAGGATGAGCCGTTTCTATTTCACATGGTTCGGCAATAAGCATTTGGAGCTCGCGCACGTCGATGCTGCCGTAAACTGGGATCGGTTCGATACGGTCGTCGAGCCGTTCTGCGGCTCGGCGGCCCTCACGCTAAATCTACACGCACGAGGACTCGGCAAGCGTCATGTCGTCAACGATATCGACCCGCACCTGATCTCGATGCTGCGGTTTATCGCAGACAACAAGACGTCTGAACCGCTCTACGAGTATTGCCGTGGAAGGTTGACGCCGGAAGATTTTAAGGCCCACCATCGTAAGAAGGAACCTGAATCAGAAAAAAGTTCGTGGGGAGTTCCAGCAGACGAGCTCTCCACCGACGAAATGGCCTCGACTAATTCGAGGGCCTCGACAGATCGAGGCCGACAAATGCTTCTCCGAGGCCGATTCACGCACTGTGACTGGCGTGAGTGCGTCGATGCACACAAGCATGACCCTAAAGCTTTGATATTCCTAGATCCTCCGTATTGGAACAGTTTCGGCCGGGCCCGGCGGGCAGGCTGACGGGGGGGGGGGGTCCCGGGGGAGGGGGTGGGGGCTCAGCCGGGTCCGGCGGGCGGGCTGGCGGGGGGGGCTCCCGAGGGAAGGGGTGGGGGGGGCTTCTGACACTGTGTGTCGTTGTCGGCGGGGGTTCCCGGGGGGCGGGCGAGGGGGGCTCGGCCGGCCGAGTTAAGGGGCCGCGCCGGGCTTCCTCGCCCCGGGGGGGTGGGGGCTCGGCCGGGCCCGGCTTGCGGCTGCGGGGGTCCCCGGGGGAGGGGGGTGGGGGCTGCGGCAGCCGCGTATACCTGGTCCAATCACCCCCACCCCCCGCTGCTGGACTGACGCACTTGAAAACTGAGAACTTAGAAATACATGGTCTGATTTTACAAGGAAATAATGCAAAGATACTTAGGTCGGTATGATCATTCAGATTTGATAAACGTACTGATGCAAATGTGAACATGATAAAAAAAAGTCAATATCAGAATCTGGCTAATAGTAATATATTCAGATTCAAAATCCAACTGTGGAAATGAACAATACAAAACGTGGTGAAACAGAACTTTCACCAAGTCGAAGTCGTGTAGTGTACATAAAAATACGAATAGAAACACTAGAAAAAGAAGATTTGCTTCAAATCAAATCTGTCTGTGTGCCTTCAAAAGTTGTAAATATAAAATGCTACAATTTTGTCCTTTGGTACTTCACATTCCATTAAGCTTATGAATGGATAAAAATTTCAAAGTCCAAATGACCTTGACCTTTGACCTTTACAGGTCACATGTAAATTGCAAAAATGTACAGCTATGGCAAGATGAAACTTTCCAAGGCTCAAATGACCTTGACCTTTGCCTTTAGAAGTAACTAGTACATGTTTTTACAAAAAATATGCAGCGTTGCATTACCTACAATTTGAGTCGAACATGACTAGAATTGGATGGAAATTGGCCGAGTAATGGCTGGATGAAACTTTCAAAGGTCCAAATGACGTTTGACCTTTAGAGGTCACATGTAAGCTTCTAAAATGTGCATTGTTTCAATAGCTACAATTTGAGCCCAACATTATTCAAATTGGATAAAATTGACCAAGTTATGACCTCTGCCTAAAGTGAACTTGACCTTTAAAATGAAATTTTGACCTAAAATTGACCTTTGACCTTGACATGACCTTGACATTTGAAATGACCTTTGCCTTGCTATAATCGAACTCATATACACTAGAAACCACATCTACTATAGTATACAAGATATTAAAGATTTAAGACTTTAATTAGCTATGATTTGCATAATTTTGAAAAGCATGATTTCTCATTATAAATAGGCAAGACTTCATGTATAGATATATAATTGTGCCACGTTTGGGGTTTCTACGTATAATACTTTTCAAATGAAATGTCGGACAAATTTGCTTGTAAAGAAAGACAGAAAGAAAGAAAGAAAGAAAGAAAGAAAGAAAGAAAGAAAGAAAGAAAGAAAGAAAGAAAGAAAGAAAGAAACAACTGGAAAAGAAGATTTGCTTCACAGCGAATTTATCTAGTGCATTCAAAATGAGAACAGTTTGAATCGCTACACTTTGCCATTGTTCAACATAATCTAAATTTTGTGTATAAGTCTAATTTCTATAAAGTAAAATGCTACAACTTTCGTTCTTGGTTGAATGGACGTGGCCATGTCACAAATTTATAAATGTAGTTTGAATGAAACTAGAATCTATAATTGCTTTCAAGCTTTTCAACATTTCAATTTTGTGTATTTGCCTAATTTGCATAAATTGAAAGCTTGCAACTCTGGTTTATGGTTCATTGGATGGGACTTTGCTGCAAACCTATAAACTGAAGTTGGAATGGTATGTCTATGTGTAATAGTTTAGAGATATTCAACTTTGAATTTTTTTTCAAAGCCCCTTATCATGCTTATATTAGTATAATTTGAAATGAAATTCTACAACTTATACTGTCCATTATATTGGCGGGTGTGACAAAGCAATATATGCACATTGAGATATTGAGTATATGCAATAGTTTGGAAGATATGGAGATTTTAAAATTTTTATTGCCCCTAATTTGCATACTTTTAAACATCATGACTATTGAAAATGTCAAGCACAATTTCACTGGTTGGGTCAGGCACCATAGCAAGTTTGGTAGTTTTCGAAAAAATGCTGCTTGAGAAAATCTCCAGACCAACTTGGTCGTAAAGAAAAAAAAAAAAGAAAAAAATTCACAATTCCAGTGTTTACTTATCCAGTGAAACTTCTCTAAAGCGGGTACCCTTGGGACCAGAGAAAAGTGCCCACTCCTGAGATTGTCAGCCCTTCTGAGCAGTAGGGATGAGTGTGTGTGCCTTCAAAAGTTGTAAATATTAAATGCTACAACTTTTGTCCTTTAGTACCTCACATTCCATTAACCTTTTGAAAGCAAGAAAATTTCAAAGTCCAAATGACCTTGACCTTTGACCTTTACAGCTGAAGTGATCCTTGACCTTTAAAATGACATTTTGACCAAAAAATGACCTTTGACCTTGACATGACCTTGACATTTGAGGTGACCTTTGCCTTGCTATGATTGAACTCCTATGCACTCGGAATCCCATTTACTATAGTATATAAGATATTGAAGATTTAATATTTCCATTACCCCTGATTTGCATAATTTTGAAAAGCATGGCCTCTCATTATAAAAAGGCGA